>CM049409.1:9467951-9530451 GCA_026929865.2 Hyperoplus lanceolatus
CTCTGAACAAGGCAGTACTGCACAACCACATAAAAAGAAGGGAGAGAGAGGGGGAATGACATGGTCCCTGCCCGTAGATGTTGCCTTTACATGGCATCTTAAATCCCAACTGGAGGAAATGTGAGAGAAAAGTGAATGATACAGAGGAAGGACCCCAGGAAAACATTTCATTTTACTTTTCTGGACAATTTCTTCGATATATCTATCATTGATTGTTTACCTTGGCTACACAAACCTTATACAAACCCTTTTACATTTCATATCATGGGGGCGACACAAAGATAAACACAATCACTCTTGCGGGCGCTTAAGTGGCTAATCCACACAACCAGCATGTGTGTTGAGCTCTGGGATGAAACTGGAAGAAAGAAACCCTCACAGAAACTGGGGGAATCAAGATTGGAACACAATCTCCTTCAGGATCATAATAAAGTTGGAAATCCCAGAAGCATGAAGTCAAAGTTAAAATGTGACTAACCAGTGTAAGTTGGAATAATGAAACACATAAAAAGAAAGATCAATTTAGTTAAAATAGTGCTTTTTTAACTCATCCAACACAGCCTATCATAAGAGACAGCTACGTTTTAGAAATAAATAAATCCCCCAAGCGATTGAATCTAGAACACTTTTTGTCAAAATCAGCGAAAATCTACTTCACTCGCCATTCACTACCTGTCCATAACGTATGTACGCTGAAAAAGATGTGGGTGTCTATACACAATCATGGCTCCGCTAACGGAGATCTATAAAGCCTGGCTACGAGCCAGCAGCTGTTTGTGTTTATACTAGTATGCCTTTAAAGAGATCCTATTATACTACTTTTCTGGTCTTCATTTCTTGTTAAAAACTGCTATAGAGCAACCTGACACGAATCACATCACAAAAAACTATGTAGATTTTCGGGACACTCTTCCTCTTACCCTAGCGAGCACAGCAGTCTCTCTCTACACACTGCTTTGAGCTTCTATGCCCCCCTCCCACCACCCCGCTGCAAACCCCACTACGTTGTGATTGGTTACCTTCCTTCCAGCAGCGGGAAATTTTAAGGAAGGTGGGGGCATGCAGCCGGAGCTTGCCTGAGCGGCAGCATTACCATATATGGAAACATGACAGAAACGACCCCAGCGTGACAGACACAACCCGGAAATTTGAACAAGTTCGGCTCGACCGGCTGCCATCGTTTTTAGTGCTCTGCATAGCCACCCCAGACGGTCAGCAGGGAATACGTCGAAATGCATGTTCGTAATTACTTGATACTCTAGTATGGTTAAACATGACTATAAATCATTATAACAACGTTTATAGGTCATAAAAGTTGAAAAGTATCATAGGTCCTCTTTAACGTTGCATTGACTTAGTTATTTTATTTTGTTATTATTTATTTATTTTTGTCTTCAAAATCAGCACTGACTACTTCTAGTGAAACTATGTATCATTTGTGAGAATTAAAACTTCCCAAAAATAAAACCATCATTATTTTTTTATAAGGCCTGACCTTCAACCTCTTCCATACATAAATCAACATCAGTTTTCCCACTGATATCTCATAACAGCTCTATTGTGATAAATGCCTGTTTTATATCCCGCCTGAGAATAGTGTTTCAACAGAAATCCATCAAATTATGAATTTCGGATTGTCTATACAGTGCTTTTACATTAGGGAATTTGGGAGTATTTTTGCCGAAGATTGAGCAATCAACATTAAGGAAAACCTAACAAGGGCACTATTGTATTTTCTAAGTGCGTACTGGGGGTCGATTTGTTATGGCAAGAGATTAAGGTTTCCCCATGAAGATTGACGTGGAAATTTAACATTTGAATACTTAATATTGAAACAATAATAAGTCAGGTGCTCAAACCCCAGCTTTAACTCCTCAGTATCACTCTGAGTGACAAGTCCTTGACCCTAAGCTGCAGATAATTTACTCTCAGTCAACAGAGAGGCACCCTCCCATATTTGATAGTTTACATTCAGCAATATCTGCAGATATGTTACTGATTAATCAAGTGAAGAGGGGAAATGGGTGCAATGTGGCATTTTGGGGTGGGAACACACTTTCAGTGATTGAGCGGAGAAACATGTGGCGATGTGCAGGAAAAGCTCAAGATTATTTGGCCATTTTACACTTTTAACACAAGACAATTTACAAGAATGTGTACTGAAAATAATCTCCAAAAAAGCCTATTTGGTGGTTTCAAGACTTGCTTTAATATAGCCTATACAGTGTTCCTAAACTGTGTTTGTGCAGGTTTTGTACTTGATAGGACAATGCATGCTCGAAGATCGAGGAAACAACGACCCCGATCATTGTTTTTCCTATTTACTAATACAAACCGATGTCATTTAGGATGGAACAGGAAAGAATATTTAACATGCCATACATACAAATTCCTTCGCAAAGGATTGCAAAAGATTGTACACAAAGCAACTGCTTACTGAGGATGAAGACGGATGTAGATACCAGAAAATGAAGGGAAGTGGTTGGAAGTATTTGGAAAAGCATAAAATGATTACTAACAAACAAGAGGACAATATGTGTTGCTGTTATTCTAATATGTATTTCCCAACTCATATGTTACTGCTTTTAATCATCAGAAGACCCAAATCTTGAAAAAAAAGAACAAAAACAGGGTGAAATACTGTATTTATTTACTCCCTAAAAACATGATTCATGCAGCAAAGAGTACATTTAATTCTGCATTTGTAACTCAGTGAATTAAGTGATGGTTTCACATTATACAGCTGACACCATGTTGGACTGACCCTATGAGCTCCCAGCAGTTGGAGCGTATGACTAACACATGGGCTTCATCGCCTCTAATCTACCAAACAAACCATAAAGCATGCGAGAAGACAAGAGGAAACTATTAGCTGTTTGGTCAGGGAGGCGTTCAGCGCAGTCCGACAGTCTCGTATTTGACTGTGAGCAAACACCTATGATTAAGCGTATGTATATAAACCCGTATATATATATATATATAGCCTTAAGACTCTTTTTTCTCTTTTCACAAATCCCGATAAGAAGTCGTGAAACATGTTGCAAGTTCCTCACTTAAAGTGTGAAAGCAAAAGGGTTTTGTTGTACCCTCTGTAGGCCCACATTTAGGGTGTTATTCAGAGTGGCTCAGCAGGTGCAAAGATATTTGTCTGATATGGAGGAAAGCCCAATGGGTGTGTCCTTTGAACTCATGCAAAGGAACCTACCTAGGGAGTAAATGAACTGTAACTTAGGGTGGCTCAAGGCTATCGTATTAAAGAATGGCAAGAGTTGGACTAAATTAGTTGATCTGAGACTGTGGCTTTCATTTTTGGTTTATAGACATGTCATCTTTTTCTTATTAGTCCTTGACAACTGATATTATGTTGTTGTGTTTCGAGTGGTGAGGCAGAGTCAAAGAATTTGAAATTGCCGAAACAACTGTGATTGTGACTGAAACAAGACTTCGCCCTTACAGAGCAGCAGCTGAAACTGTTTAGGAATATTTGGCTGTCTAGGTCATTATGTCATGTATTTCAAGTTAAAATGAAACTTTTATAAAAAAAACTACAACCATTTAAAAAATAAAACTATTTTGCGCTGATCAGTGAAGCAGTGCCACTTCGCCCTGGTGCTCATCAGCTGTCAACTTCACATGATGATGACAGGGGGAGATCAACCTGTTCAGGGGCAAATAAATAAACCACTGACTCCTTTCTTATAGACTAAACAGACTTTAAGCTAAAGTGAGTAAATTCTGTCGCCCCCATGAATAATTACCACAACACTGTTGGAGCAAACAGTGTTTGTGATTGCTTTAAGCAGTATGTTAACACGATCTAAGAAAATACGTCCAATTAAAATGTTGTATTTCTGTATGTTGACAGACTATAGCCGTATCCCTTTTTCTTCATTCTGCCTGCAAAGCAATCGTTGACTCGGTTGTTTTTTCCAAATGTGGAAACAGTTGCCAATGAGAAAATCACAGAGCCAGTTAGAATCCCAGATTTGTGAAAAGTGGCAATCTAGAGGTCTTGAACTATGATATCTCCCTCCCTCTCTTTGTGTGTACACATGTCATGGTGCCTCTAAGTAAGGTGCAGAGCACATCGCAGACTAGCAAGCTCCATTTCAGATTGCCTTGGGCCCCACAAGCCAAGCGATACTCTTGTGTTGGAAAACAACCTAATCCAACGAGGATTGCTGTGCCAAACACATTTGCAATTAATCAAATCACAAACTAAGCCTCCAGGTTCCCTGAGGGGTCTGAAGCCCTGATACCTCATTTAACCAGTTAATAATTCCTCTTTAGTTGGGGCTAATGTTGAGTTGAGTGAAATGGTAAAATGGACTCCCTTTCGTGTAGCACTTTTAACCAAAGTGGTTTACTATTTGCCTATAATTCTCCCATTCACACACACATTCACGCATAAAGACTGGAGCGAGCCACTATGCCAGGAGCTGGCCTGCCCACAGGGAGGAATATGTGGTTTGGTGTCTGTGTGTGACAAGAAGATCCAGGGATTGAACTACCAACACAACAAAATAGTGAACAAATTGCCTTACCTAAAGAGACAAACTCAGAAAAAGTAATCAGTTCAGATGGTGCTGAGGGTGCCCCTTCAGACTATGGTGGGTAGGCCACTGCTGTTGTGGGCAGCTGTACCAAGTGAATGTTCACGTGAAATTCAAATGCAATTTGGGAATTTTCTTTACCCTCCAGTGCTTGTGTTTGTCCTCACAGCATCTCCCCTATAGCTGTTCACTATGGAGGATCTAAAAGTACAATCCCCTGTAGAGACTCCGTCTCATGTTTGATTTCAAACCTCTAACATTTTGGATAAGGTGAGCGGATCACCTGAGGCAACATTTTTGAAAAAGAACGTAGTGTATCAGACAAAAAAAAAAACTCTTCCATTTCTGATATTATCTTTAACTTTGTGATCACATAGTCAGCTGTTGAGCTATCTCCTCAATCTCTGATAAAAACATGTTCTATTCTGAGAATATTGGGAAGGGTTGACTTTGGAGGGAGTTGCATATGTTTGTGTGTGTGTGTGTGTGTGTGTGTGTGTGTGTGTGTGTGTGTGTGTGTGTGTGTGTGTGTGTGTGTGTGTGTGTGTGTGTGTGTGTGTCTGTCTGTCTGTGTCTATCCGGGCTCCCTGTGGTCATTCTATTGGTCTTCTGAGTGGGTGGTCCGTTCCAAGAGAGGAGCACTGGAAACATTATACCTACATACAAACACATACTCATAAGAGGGGAAACTGGGAATCACACCAACGCAGCACAGCGGAGGGTGGAGCAAGCAGGAGCCTTCTTCCAGATGTGTGACATTAATTTAGTTGATCCAAAACATGAACCGGTAGCTCCCACTCACTCATCACCGCAGTGTCTGTGTGTGTATGTGTGTGTGTGTGTGTGTGTGTGTGTGTGTGTGTGTGTGTGTGTGTGTGTGTGTGTGTGAAACATTCATCCTGACTTTTTAATATCCACACACTCTGAAATACACCTGTACATCCACATGTTCACATGGTGTGTATAACGTGGACAGCTTGAGGTAAGAAGGAATCAAAAGAAGAACAGAGAAAAGGAGAAAGTTGTTACTGTAGGTGGAGAGGGGAAGAGAGGACTACATGGAGACAAGGTGGATGATTAAAGAGCAGGTTATGAGAACAGTGTCCACTCTGACCCGCGGAGCAGCGCCCCTGGACTTTTCATACAATGCTTTCCACCGGGGAGGAGAGGGGGATATGGTGCAGGAAAAGACAAAGAGAGAGAGAGGGAAAAATGAAATAAGAAAAGCGGAGGAGGAGAACAGGAGAGATGTAGGAGGACGGAAGTGGCTGATTGGGTCTCCCCGGAGATTCTTTTGTTTAGATTGTTCTGCATTTCACTGCTTTCACTCCAGCCCCCTCTCCACCTCCCTCTCTTTTCTGACATCTGAGGTAGATTACAACAGAGACTCTGGGTCACATTTATGACTTAAATCAGGAACATATGGTGTGTGTGCGCGTATGTGTGTATATGTGTGTGTGCGCAAGTCCATTTCTTTGCAGTGGGATTCCCCTATGGTCCCAGAGTGGTGGTCAGATTTATTTTCTTGTCCATTGTCTCTCGCCGGAACTTCAAAGGCCTATTGTTTGTTGATCAGCAAGGGTGCTGCAGGTTACTTGCAGGTCCCGGACCGAGAGCGCTCTGCCTCTCCCCAACATCTCTCCTTCTAATCTCCTCTCGCTGAAACTAAACCATTAAGTGTGTCAGCACTATACCGCAGAAAACACGTTTCGATATTAAAGAGATTTAGCTTGGTTATGCCTCATTTGTTTCATTTAGGCCCTGATAAAGCTTGTTTTAATATCCCCCCCCCCCCCACACACACACACACACACATCTTATTTCATCACAGCATGATTTACTCAAAACACTGCTTTCATTTGAACCTCATGGACAAAAAAACAAAATGTATCGCACACTTGGATACTACTGGCACACCTAAGACCTGAAATTGACGTACTGTCAGCAGTTTTAAAGAAGGAAATCTTCCAATCAATTTCAGCACAAGAGCACATCTGTAAAAGTGTCAGTTGACTTTATTAGGATCGGCTTCACTCAGTTGAAGAAAAAAACAACTTTAGTCTTTGGAACGTTTACCTAGGAAGAAAACAAATCTACAAAATAAGTTGTTGGAAGGACAATATATAAAACAATGCAACAAGAAAAAAAGGCTCAAATATTTTTTGGATGCAGGGCATTTTTCCTCTTTTTGCCCTTTTGTTTACAAAATAATAACAAAAGAGAAAATAAAACTTAAAAAAACATCAAGTTATTTACAGTGCATATATTTACATTAAGGCATTTTTTGCTGGGGAGAAAGACGGTTGATATGATACAACCCCCAATTCTACACAATCAAATAAATAGTCAGATTTACCATGATACATTACAGTGCTATATTATCTTTATGCTACCTGCAGTGAATGAACAAATACAGTTATAGGCGCAGGCTAAATCTCACCATCAACATGGACATTCAAGTGGATATAAAAGGATAGGGTTCACATTTTCTTTTTCTTCAAGTCAGTCTTCAATGCTCTCAAGTTTTTCGGTGGATCTTCCTTTTGTTCATACTGGGTTACAAAAATGATTACAATGCAAACAGCGGGATGAAGGAAACCCTTTTCTGTGGAAAATAGACAAAGAAATTATGAATTATGAAGTTTAAACAAAGCTAACAATACAATCTAAGGAGTATTTCCTTTTTTTGCAGGAAATTCCTGTCTGTTGATTGTGTCCCCCTTCACTTGCATTGAACATGTTTGTAGCAGGTATCTCTTTTATAGCCATTATGGACAAGAGGAACATTTGCAGCGACCAGCAACACTCGAGACAAATGTGAACCCATTCTTTTGACACAACACATGTCCGTGTTTGGGTTGACTGATAGAGCCGAGATGTGAGTTAGTTGTGTACAGAGTCCGAGAGTGAGAACCCCCTCAGAGAAAAGGACTGACAGCCGTTTTTAATTGAACAAAAAAAAAAACACACATTATGTCAGGAGGTCAGTGAAGTGGCTTGAGCTTAACTGCTAATTACAATGAATGTTGGGTAATCTTGACATTTCTTTCTCCAAGCCGAGTCTGGAGATCCAATAGATTAAGAGATAAAAACAGCACCATGTGTGTTTTAAAAAGGACTGTCTACATTGGTCTGCTACCAGTGAACAAAAAAACACACAAACCACAGAAGGAGGCACTTAATAAGGTGTTGATGATGAGGAAGAGTCAGATGTACAGTAATTGTATTTTGAAAAAAAGGCTTGTGCATTAAATACAGTCAATTGTGTTTTAACTCAATGAGTTCTAGGACACGTCCAAGGGTTCTGCTGCTGGCAACTCTCGGGTTGGAAATCAGTCGAAAAGGCAACATGAATAATTCATCCGCTAATTGCTGCTCTTTAGCAGCCGCCCACCTCTTTTGTTTCTCAGTGGTCCTAGCATCTCTCTCCTCCCTCTTAAAATCTAAAATCTTTCTTCCTTACGCTCCATCTCCACCCCTCCCTCGTTTTTTCCCTCCTGCTCTATCTCGCCTCTCTCTGGAGTATGAATGCTTTAAATGTTTAATATCCGAACATCAATGATTTGTGTGGCGTTCACAGACAATTCAGTCCAGTAATGATAATGGTTGATCCAGTAATGAGTGAGATGAGTGGGCCAAAAGAGGCTCAGGCTTAGATTTACCAATCTAGTGCAAACCAAAGGATTTGGTTAAAATAAGTAGTAATAATAATAATAATTTGGATATTCCAGTTATATAAACAAACTAACAAACCAAGGAGTAAACAAAGATTTGGCTTGACTAGATTTGCAAACAACAGCTTCTCCATTATAAAAAAAAAACAAAACAAGAACATGAAGGCAGTTCTATGTTAGAACACAAAAGATGTACATGTTTTTGAGTGGTAAGTGCTTTCATTCCAGTCACACAAAAAAAGAGTCCGAAAGGACATTTTGAAGCTATCGTTTTCTTTTTTGTTATTCGGCTATTTTTTCTTTCCTACTTTACAATGTCCGAACTATCCCACTCTCTGCGTTTAGAGGAAACACGTTTGTTAGACTATCGTACCATTTGAGCACATGATGACAGAAGCACCGGGAGGAGCTGCATTGTAGTGTCAGTGGAGGCAGCTCATAACATGGAAGTTGTCGGGGGGAAGATGGAGTGAGTGCTTTACGCATGTAAAGATAGTGCTTGTGTGTGCGTGTGTGTATGTGTGCGCAAACGGCGTTAGTTCTGGTGTCTCTTCATGTGCAGGGCGAGGTGGTCGGACCGGGAGAAGGAGCGCGAGCAGACACTGCACTGGAAGGGCTTGGCCCCCGTGTGCTTCCGGTAGTGACGTGTCAGCTCATCTGAACGGGCGAAGCGCCAGTCACAGCTGTCCCACGTGCACCTGTAAGGCTTCTCACCTGCAGGAAGGGAGACAACAAGGATATATCTTTGAGGAGAGATTTCGTTTACAAGCCTCTGGGTGCTCTTTAATCTCACCAGTACAATTTGTTTCTTTTGAAGTGTTCCTTTGTATGTTTATTTGCATACGTCATATTTATGTTGCCTATGTTTTTTGTTGTGTTTACTGTGCAAAAAAAATCAAGAGTTTGAGTGAGTGACGCGTGATGCCCTCAACAGACAAAACCGCAGCGTTTCTTGCCCGATCGCGTGACAGAGCAGAGCTGTGTCAATAATGTGATTAATAAGCAGGCCACTGGTTAGTGGTGACGCTTATTATCATTAAAACAAGACGCCAATTCCCCGGAATTACATTATTCATACAGGTGGGTGGAGGGACTGGGAAAACAGGCTTTACTGAAAACTCCAGTCGTCTAACAACATATGCAGTCAAAACGCTGTCAAGGGCATTCATCAAGACCAACTCTGCACAGTTTTCCCACGGACGGTTTGTCTGCCTCTGTGCATTTTTCTTTGACGGTGCATTTTGTTTTCCTGTCATCTGTAGCTGCAGCCCCAGGGCACTGTGTAAAAACTAGTGTGACTCGTCTGATTCACCCGTGGCTCCATATCAAGCCTGCCCCACACAAGCCCTGTGACACAAAACCACCAATCCAAGTCCAAAGGCCAAAAGGTGGGCTTAAAGGTTGTTGTTTTTCTACCCAGATTACAATATAGTTTTACACTTCCCTTTCCTGGAAGATCATTTTGTTTTTATTGACTCTTTTTTTTGTGTGTATTTTTCAAATGAGATGGATGTAATTTGCTTTGTGGAACTTAAATTAAGAAATTACCTTTAAAAAATGTTAACTGACCCAAAGGCAAGATGTGACTATCTCCATGTATTTATTTCAGTCAGGTTAATGCTTAGGAAATATGGCCATTTAGGAAAGAACACTTTCTGCCTTTGTTTTGTCTCCCGTTAATTGCCATCTTTTATATCTTTTTTGCCTCTGCTCTTCATTGTTTTTATCTTCTAATTCAAATGAATAATTATTAAAACAGGACAAGAGATAAGTAGACAATGTTTTCACCTTCTTGGCAAATGCTAAATAGTAATTCAACAGTGAGTCTTTACAGAAACAATGTCTCCATTACTTTAAAAAGTCCACAGACTTTGCCATGGGCAGTTATAATTTGAAGTATTTCCATCAGAGAAATAATGAAAATTGTTGACAGTATGTTCTGTGGCTCAGACTTATAAGACAAGCGTTTTGGGAAAAAAAACAAATAACATTTTGAACGTCATTTTTCAAAGCTCTATGCATCATTAACATAATTTAATTCCCCTCTATTAAATTGAGGTGGAAGCAGAAATCTCAGAAAGGTTTATCACAAAATAATTCAAGCATGCATAACAAGCTCTGCAGAGTGGCTTCAACAATCACAGTAAACCTGTTTTTTTTTAAACACACAAACAGACACACACACGCGCTAAACTGAAGGAAATGGGGAGACAATGAAAGGCCAAGAAACAAAAAAGAAAGAGTAAACTGGGAGGAGTGTTCAGTTTTTGCAAAGCACACACACACACACACACACACACACACACACACACACACACACACACACACACACACACACACACACACACACAGGGTAATGGATGTTGGTGCAGATTAGAGTGGGAACTCCCACGGGGACCCAAACGCATTAGGAATCATCTCATACAGATTACTGACAGGTAGGCGTGTGTGTGTGTGTGTGTGTGTGTGTGTGTGTGTGTGTGTGTGTGTGTGTGTGTGTGTGTGTGTGTGTGTGTGTGTTCAAGCAGCTGAATAAGGGAAGTAGAATGAGTAACGGACAAAGATAGAAAGAAGGGGTTGACGGTGGGAGGACAACACAAATCGGGGAAGAAGATGATTAGAGGAATGAAAGCCATGAAAAAGGGAAGAGAGGGGACAAAAAACATTACATGGTGTGACAAAAGCAGAGGGGATATGGAAGTTGCTGCTACATCCCTCTTTCCATGTGTACGTGTTTTCATCTTGCGGTCTGTTATAACTTCAAGAACCACAGTCAGCCTGCAGCATGAATGACGGCAGGTCTAATTGTCGCATCATGTTCCCAAAACTGAAACGCGAGGCACGCACACAATGGAACAGATCGCAGATCGCGTAGTGGCAAGAGTGAGTTGTGTGTGTGTGTGTGTGTTGTGTGTGTGAGTGTCCAGATGAGTGAGGAATGCATGGATATCAACAGAAGCCTTGTTTTGTTAGCTGCAGTGAGGTGGGGCCCCAACACCTAAGTGCGTGTTTGTTGACTTTGTTCCTTCAAAACTAAAAGTTCAAATGTAAATGTGAAGGAAGGAGACAGAGTGAGGGAAAGGAAAACAATTAAAAAAGAGAGGAAAGAAAGGAAAAGGAAAAGGGCTGTGATGATTGGGAGTGGAGATATTAGGAACAAGATCATCTAAGATATTTTTGCATTTGCTCGGACAGATCTTGGATGTATTTATAGTGGTAAACACGTCCAACCAGTCTCCGAAAAGCATATTAAAGCATTATTTTAACGCCAACGTTGGAACGGGCACTGGGGTCTGTGAAGAAAAAAAAAAGAGAGATGGCACCATACGTCTAGCACTCCGAACAACATAGTCTTAGAGTCATCCCCTGGCAGAAGTGTGTCACTTCCACCTGTTTTGATGGAATAGTATATTGGGCAGAGGATGGGAATGGGGTAGGATACATTTACACACACATGCCAGGAACACAACACTCTGCCTAGCAACATGGTGCCAGTGCAGATACCAAAATAAGAGTTGCGTGGGCAGCCTCATTTTTTCAGACCGGCCCCCCGTTTAAAAAGACGCATTCATTAGAGGAATGTCTTACCCGTGTGAGTCCTGAGGTGGGCTTTCAGATGGGACGACTTGGTGTAGACCTTCTTGCAGCCTGATGACAAGACAGGGAAATAAACACAAACCAGAAGGCTTACATTCAAATCCAATTCATTCACCAGTCAGATATGCAGTTGCCCAATGAGCTGAGCCGTGGTATGCTGGAAATGTGAACTAATGGAGAACAGAAGCCGTTTGGATTGAGATTATGTAGTAAATGTGTGTCTCCGTTGTTCTGTATTTTAAAAAAGCACTTGTGTATATGGATTTGGTTTGACAATGAATTCAACGGCATGCCACGCGCTTTGTCGAACACTTCTGTTCACTACACCTGTTAGTTTGACTTCAAAGTCGAGATATTTTAAGTTCGGGGATAACAAAGTATGTAGATTACAATGTCAAAAAGGTCATGAGATTTTTATTGATTTGAAGAGATATGGTTCAGCTTTATTATGACTTTATAAAGAGAAATTATTGAATTGTATGTATTGTAGAGAGTAGCCAGAAGAGCAGCTGCAGCAGTGTGACTAATATATACACTCGGGTGAAGTGTATATCTGTCCTTGTGTGGATATGATGGATCTGCTTCATCTGACTTTTAAGAAGTTTGACGTGTGCCAACATGCAGCAGGAGGCTCCGATTAAACCCGTTTTACATGCTGCCACAGGCGAGTTGACATTACATGTCCTACAAGTAGCTGCACATCGTACAATGTGTGAGTGTCAAAAAACTTTTATTGTCTTACTGCACAAGCATTTTTAAGTTTGACTATATGCAAATATTGAGGTGGCATGAAGGTCAAATGACTTAAGGCTATCTTATCACACACACACACACACAGACAGACAGGTTCATTCCAATATCATACCAGAGATGACTCTAAAACCGCAACAACGTGTAAGAGCTTACGGCTGAGAGAGCCTGGGCTGTTTGAGGTGAGATAATAGATGCAGACAGTTAATTAAGGCAGTGACTGATGATCTCCATTAGTAAAATATTTTAATGCAGCATAATCTCTGGTGTGGCTGTAATACATAAATCGTGAATCATTGGCCTGGTAAGTTATACAAAACACAAGTTGTGATTTATTTTTTTGTTATTTTGAAGAAATGCACAGGTGTCTTAAAAAACATCACGCTTTCTCAAAGCTGATGTTTGTGAGTGACCAGATATGACCCTGACCACAGCACAGTGTCAAAACACACACACACACACACACACACACACACACACACACACACACACACACACACACACACACACACACACACACACACACACACACACACACACACACACACACACACACACACACACACACACACGAATAATAAGCATTCATGCACCTTGGCGGAGCTGTGTTATTGTTCTAACCTGCGTAATCACAGTGGTGAATTCTTCGTTTCTCCAGGTCTGGGTTGTTCCTCCGGTTGTAGCGGGCAGGCATGGTGGTCTGAGCTGGGGTGAGGGCTGGGGATGTAGCAGGGGCTTGGGGAAGGCCTGCTGCTTGGCCTGGGGCTGGTGTGGGACCGGTAGTGAGAGGCAGAGCCAAGCTGCCTGCTCCCAGCCCGGGTCCAGGGGTGCTAGTTGCTAACTTGGAGGCGATGGTGGCTGCATATGAGGGAGGAGGGGACATGTTGTGGAGCAGCTCTTTCTGCCTGTCAGGGCTCCCGGGCTCCGAGCTTGGCGGGGAGGGAGGCAGGTAGGGCACCTGCTGCTGCTGCAGGAACTGAGGGTGTGCCTGAGCGTGAGGATGTGTGTACGCCCCTCCACCAAGGCCGCAGTACACAGGCTTGACTGTCTGCTCCTGTTGAGATGCAGAAGAAGCTACCGGCATATCATGGAAAGGCGTGTGGATTGTGGAAGAGGAAGTGTGTTGTATCTGCTGCTGCTGCTGCTGCTGATGATGATGATGATGATGATGCTGAGCCTCCATACCGTTGCCTTGGTGATGGTCCAAGCCGGAGTTTAGAAGCTGAAACAGTGAGCCGCTATTGTCATGGAGAGCATGCTGCTCGAACTGTGGCGACATTTCCTGTTTGATAAAAACTTCTGGCACGGAATCGCGACCGTGGTCCCCCCCCGCCTGGTTGAAAACACTGGTGAAGTCTGGTAACCCTGTTAGCGTCATGTTTATGGCTGATGTTTCCATGGCAATGGTGCTAGGGCCATGCCCAGATGTGCTGCAGCTACTGGTGGGAGTAGTGTTGTGGCAGTGCAGCTGTAGGTTGGGGGAGAAACACGGGGAGGCAGACTCTGTTTTGATTTGGGTAAGACCTGTGTGGTTCTGGTGCTGAGGGGGCCGCGCCTGCTGACACAAGCCCATCCTCAGGTAGGTGGCATCGGGGAAGTAAAGATTCATGTTGAGGGTGTAGGGAGCCCCAGTGTGGTCATCAGTGAAGAAGTGATCCACCACAGACGCACAGTGTCTCTGTGACTTCTGCTGGCCGTCTGGAAGGGGAAGAGACTGAGGGGAGAGATACCTGTCCATCTCACACTTTGCCTGTTGATAAAAAGACACACATGAAGAAAGAAAGGTCTTGTTTAGAAACATCTCATTTGGCAGCTTTAAAGTCAACTTTGGTTAAATGATATGTACCCAGCTCTGACTTCAGTCCAGTGTGTGCTTCTTCTAGTGAGCCACCATGAAACTATTCTGAGGCGCTATTTTGAGAAGACAAAGGTTTGATAGGACAGTCACCGCTCAAACATTTATCAAGTAGTCATCAATAGGGGGCTGCCACATTCCCTCTCTGCCTGCAAGGCTGAACTCAAAAACCCACCAGCTGTGAGGCCAACAACAGTTGGAGATCAGGCCAGGTTCTGCTGGAAATAAAGAATCTGATCCAGAACCTCAGACAAAAACATTAGGAAAAGTCTGCAGTTATGTTTACAGACTGCATCAAACTTGCCTCACAGGTGGACAACTTTGTCAAACAATGCCTCGCTCACATATCGTGGTCTAAAATTCCTGGGAATCTAAAGGCTGTAAGTGGAATAGAAGTTAGAGAAGCCCCGCAGCAGAGGATGAAACAGCAACATGAAAGGGAACGAGGGGAAACACCCATGCCTGTCCGCTGCAGTAGCAACAGCAGCAGCAGTAGTCTGGGGATGGGCTGCTATTTCAAGGCTCCTGATCCTATACCAGCTGTTACACAGGACTCTCTCTCTCTCACTCTCCTCTGTTGCACAACTTCGCTGCTAACTGGGGACTGAGTTACCGGGACCTTTCTGTCCGACGCTGGAGTCAGTTGTTGTCAGCGTGGTATGATGGTGACGCCAAGAAGAGACCGACAACTGCTGACCAACTGGCCGGCGTAGAAAACATGCAGTGAATGCGTTTGCAGGCTTCGCGTTCAGCTGGTCAGACCGCCTGCCTCCCTTATTACCGATCATAATGCAAATCGGAGTGATGATTCACATCGCACAGCTGAGGCCGATTGAAATTTTGAGGCCAGCAAAAAAAAATAAAAAATCAACCTGGTTTAAAAAAACAATGTGCCACGCCCATTCAATGAAATACATCACTAATGTGTGAAGTCGGTTTTTAAATTTTCAACCGGTTTACCTGAGCGTAGTCGTTAAGTCCAGCCTTGTCCGTATCTGGGATCTTGCAATCCAAGCCGAACAACAGCGAGTCCTCCAGGGCGAATCCAGCGGGCAGACTCGCCTTCTGCAGCGGGTAGAAGGGGTCCTCCTGCCCTCCGCCGCTCATCGTGAGAGTCGCGGCCATGGAGCTCCGATGCAACGCCGCAAATGATCGTTCGTCTTGTAGCTAAAGGGAGGATGCTACGCTACGACCTTAGTGGGGACAGAAGTGGAGCCGACGGCGTGTAGAGCGTGTGGTGGTGGAGCTGTTAGTGCGAGCCTGCTGTCTGCTACATCCTCTTCTTCCACTTGTTTCATCCCTCCACCGGCCCCACACACAGTTTTCTAGCTCTTGTTGTAGGGCGGAGCGGCCCAGTGTAAATACAGCACACGCGCCGCCCACCAACCCTTTAAAAAAGCTTTGATCATTCATTCACTGGCCACCGCCCTACGCTCCATCCAAATGCATTGTCAGTCAGTGTCGTAAAGTGTGCACAGGAGCAGCCAGACCGCATGTACACAGGTCTGTTTTGTGAATCCCTTTTAAGATAATAGGGCATAGGCCTATCAGAATATAGGCTATAAATCTGGAAGGGGTTCGGAAAATAGGCCTTGGGAAATATTCATACAATCATCAAATTTTGAAATGTATATAATGTTTTGCCTAAGTGAGCCATAGCCTACTAGTTTGTTCAACTTGTGCCTTGTTCATAAAAAGCGCGTATGCACAAATCTGCGCTTAGCCTTGCGCGCGAACGTTTAACACACAAATTCTAGATCCTTCAATATGTTTTTTTATGTTCATTAGTAGCCTACTAACTCACTCTGTGAACTCCCTCAGACCATGCAAACGCAAAAATGGTGAAGGCCCAGCTGTCACTGACCTTTTAATGTCGGCTACAGCATATTGAAACCTTATTCATTAAAACATTTAAACATAGACATCATTTAAAATTATTAATTTCCTAATGCATTAGCCAAAATTATTACATAATCATGACATTCAAGCCCTTTCATATTTTGGAATTATTTTCATAATTAAAATAGTTTACCATAAAAAAAACAGTCCTAGCTTAAAATAAAAATATCACAAATCACTGAAATAAATTATCTCTTAAAAGTCCTTGCAGAGGATGACGTCACTTTTACTATAATTTCTTGAAAATATCCCACTTGTATGTTTGTCCAATAAATGCAGCGAGTCTCTCATCTTTGACTGACAAATCATCTGCTCCATGCTCCCCACTTTTTCCATTATTTTTATTCTGCTGTTTTTCTTACATGTACAGAAATACTTTTACTTTTTATTATATATATTTTTTTTTTTACCTAAGCTACATTCCAGTGAACACAACATTCACTGCCTTGGTTATTGCAGCTCAAGCCATTTTTTTTAACCCCTGAGGGTATGGACAAGTCCTTTTCAAGGTTCCACCTCAATCACTATTGTTTCAATTTCTTTAGTCATTACATCTACTTTTTTTTGTTGCTTTGTCTCTTACAACATCTTTCCCGATTTCTCCATGATACACCTCTAGGGAAATGGAATACGTCCTTCCTTAGAAAAATAGGGGCATGGCTGGTTACTGCAAATACTGTAACCTCACTACATCAATTTGAATAATTCTGATCCACTAACATACTCAGTGGTAAGAACAACATTAGCTGATGTGCACTGATTTCATTTGCAAAGTAAGAACACTTCTATAGTGAATGGGGCCTCCAACGTCACTACATACCTTTCTGTCTACTGTCAACCCTTTAAGGCAGATTTAAAAGATTGTCATCTTCATGAACTTAGGGGACTCCTAAGAGATGTGTTATAATGCTCCCTATAATGTGGGTTAAGATCCATAAACACAGGATCTTATATTTTCCATAATGCAAGTAAGTATTTCACAAGACCCCTCAAGCCAGAAACTGTATACAATTGGTCTTTCCTCCACAATATGAATTCCTTTCAGTCCAAGCTATTAATATTTACAAAGCTTGAAATCACATACTTATCATAGATAACAGTTTATTACTGAAAATGCAGCCAGAAAATAAATAAAAAGGGCATGAATAAATCTGACTGCAGTCATACCAATAATTGTTAGTTCATATGAATGAAAAGCATTGTTTCTTAAGCAAATACAAATGTGTTGTGTGTTCTAGTTATTTCATAAATCATGAAAAGTAGGTGGGGTACTGGGAATTTTTCTCGGCTCGCTTAGAAATAGCATTAGCATTAGAGCGGGGAAAAACTGATGAAAAAGGACAAGCTTTAAAGCAGTCCTCTGGCCAAGTTTAATATGACACCGATAAGAACGTGGGCTGAAATGATAAAGGTATGCCCACTATGTCTATATTTAAAGCCAAAGGAGCCTCAGCTTGCGCAAATCAGAGGCTAAGCTTCCTACAATGCTGTTTGTCTGTAGCCACCAGTATCAGCAAAAACTGGAAAAGATGAAGAAATAATGATAGACAGACCTTATAAAATAGACCACTGCCAGGAAAGAGGAATTTTTGGGCATTCAGTTAGGTAGGAATATGTACCCCATGGAAAGTAAGGCCTCTGGTTTTGGACTAGTACGCGGGGGAATTTATCCTCTCTGAACAAAATGTAACCAAGGGTGAGAAGAACAACAAAAACACTCGGACATCAGAAACAGTTTCTCCTTCAATTTAAAAAGTTGTTGAAATAATAAAAAATACATTTAATTTACAGGTTTGAAGCACAATAGTCTTCATAAAGGATAAGCTTGTTAAAGCCCTGAGTGATAGGTAATAGCACCACGAGTAACATAAGGAATTCATCTGGGTTTCTGATTCAGCTTTTGGTACCAACCAGGAGCTTCTTTATTGGTCTGCAAATGAAAGGAGACAAAGTGATAATAAGAGAAAAAAAATGTTGGTTAGAAAAGTATGAAGAGCATGGCAGCGATAGCTCTTGTTTGAACTCTTGAAATATTATCACCTATTTGACTTTCTCATGATTCAAGGATAGATACTACACAGCCCTATCTTTGCTCAGCTGACTGCAGTGAAAAGCCCCAAATGAAAAGATATGACAAATAAAGGATTTATCATTTCCTGTTAACGGTGACGAGCTTCTTTTGTCTTAACTTAAAACTGTGTATAAACAGGTTACGGTGGTGTGATTCATACAAGGGTGCCAATGAAGTCAGACACTCACAAACACGGTGGGTTTGGGTTTGTTTGGCGACTCTTCTTCTGTGGTCCTGTAGAGGCGTTTGGGTTTGGACTGGTGTTTTCCTGCACCAGAGGCGACAGCAGTTTTATCTGCTTCCAACAGGAGTAGAGCGTCTCCCCCGCCAGGCCTCATGCTGATCAGGACCTGCTTCATCACTGCTAACTCCTGGACAGTCCCATGGTTCACAAAAAGAAGGATGTGATACAGACAGCATTAAACATGCCCTTTATTTAATTCTGTCTGTTCATTTATGTTAGTTATTTCTATGTGTTTAGTTGATGCTACTCTACGTTTCTTATAATTGCCCTTCCGGGACAAATAAAGTGATTTGAATTCAATTGAATCGAAAACTATTAATAAGGGATGTTTGTGAGAAATAACTGGAAGTGTAGCTTCTAAAAATGCCAGATATCACCAGGTCATTTCTGTCACAGGGATTTCAAACAGGGGATGAAATAAAGATTTTTATGATAATAGTATTTCAGATATTTTGTATGAATAAACAATGATGCTAAAACACCTCTGGGGAACCATTTGCTTCGATGTGTTTTATTGCTTCTTACTAAAGACATGTTTGTCTTGAACCACAGGCCGACACAGCTGAACTCTTGAGGTCCAACTATGAGAACGACCTGCAATAAGCTCAACAAGCTGGAGGGGTCTAGAGGGGAGGACTGTGGGCCATTTCACGGTTCTATTTATCACCCTGAGGACATGAGCCGCGGCATGTCACACACACGCACGAGCACACACACACAAACACCCGCGCGCCGTGGTGGCATCCCAAACAGCCAGGCTCAGGAACAGCTGTCTATGACAGGGCACATACTTCATACAGCAAACGGCTAGCTTGGGGACAAACGCTCCCACGTGCACGCACGCACATACAAACACACACAATCACTAAGGGACAAAGTGCAAATAACTTGTCTGGGTGTCCTGTTTATTTGTAGTATATACAGTACATTAGAACTGCAACGATTAACCGATTTAACGATTTAGCTGAACAGAAAATTAATCAGAAGACATATTTCCTAATAGAATATTCTTGGTAATATTTCACTGGAAAAATACCAATACAATTTTAAAGGAAGTTTTTTCTGGAATAGAATGGGAAAAAGTTCAAACGTCAAACGGTTAGCATAATCATTTGTACTGTACCTCCCGATGGTTGAGGAGTCGCTCCAGATCGGCTGCCATGTTGTTTTTCACCTGTTGCAGAGTGGCCCGTTCTTTCCTCAATGAACTGGGGTTACAACCAAAAATAGATCACATCCTGAGTTCATAGAAAAGCATTATTACACTACCAGCATTAAATGTAATAATCTAGCAATAGGGTAATGTAATGCGTATTGAACAAGTAAGTCCTATGAAAAACTACTTTTTTAAGGCAGAATTATCATACAATATTAGAAACATGCATAGTTAAGTATGTAAGTGTAACTTTGTAGACTACTTACTTTATGCTTGATTTAAGGGAAATAAGTAACCAACTAACAAAATGCTACAATATGAATCAGTCAGCCTAAATGACAGCAGTTTAGTTTACTAGCACTGAGAGCATGCATCAGTGTAATAAAACCATCAACAGCTATACAATACACTCAACATGCTCTTGGATTTCTAATATATCCTTAAAGGCCTACTTCACCGGTTGGAATATGAAGGTGTATTGAACTAGGAGATCCTATTTAGTATAAATGTGCAAAAAAATAAATAAATCGGATCATCTTAGCCTGAGAAAAGGCAGAAAGAGTGTTTTATGGTCTCACTGTCTAACCCTACAGTTTCCTTCTTGCAACATCACAGTAAGTTTTAGGATTAACAGGACAGCTGGACCAAGGGACGACTAAGGGAAGACTGAGGGAAGAAAAACCTAATTCATAATATTATAATAGTTATTTTATTATGATAGAACGCTGGTTCTGTATGGGTGAAGTATTCCTTTAATAATAAACTGCTTTTTCGTACGTTTGTTGGGCTTATAACTTTTTAGAATAACTACAGCTCTATGCAGTACTGTCAAAGTGTTCTTTCCTGGGGCAGTGAGACATACAGGCAGAAGCTTGTAATGGGGGCCTCTTTAATGCAAATCTTCAAACAACAGCTTGGTAGCTTTCCCACTGTTCACTGATAACTTTGGGGGAAAAAATTAAACCCTTTGGATGTGCCAGCACTGCTGAGATGCTGTCGTTAGCCGAATTCAGATGAGTGAATTGTGGATATCACCAAACAAAACTCTGAATACAACAGAGAGACTTCCCTACATAAAAGGTAGAATCTCCTGTGAGCGGTGTCTCTGCAGTTGAACAGATAGCACTGCATAGCCACAGGAAAACGTCAATATCGCTGTCAGATAGGTAGGTTTGTGAAGCTGGAGAGCATTTTAAAACAGGATTTATTTTCTCCTGCTTGCCCCAGGTCAGCACTCACTGGTAGTGAGGAGCAAGAGAAAACCTGCAGTCTGTCAGTTTGCATATTTCTCAGGTTAAAATACAGAGGAGTACGGGGGGAAGGGGGAGCTGATGCGAACTGAAACTCACTTATTGGGCATAGACAATATTCTAGTACAAATTGCAAGAAGACAGAGCTTGGTGTGAGAAGGAAAGAAGAGGACCAAGGGAGATGGGGATTAAGCAGAGATATCACCTGAAGCCATGATGAGTAAATTACATGGTACAAAATATAAACAATAAAATAAACAAAGAGTTTCGCGAGCAAGGCAGATCACCTAAATGAATGGCCTACATTTGAAAAGAGTTCTAATGTGTTAATGTATTTGCGTTGAGAGAGTCACATGTCCTCTCTGTGAACGTGTGCTCTGTACACGACGTACCTGATATCGCCCTCGAGCGAGGTATTGCGCTCCTTCAGTGTGCAAATCTGTGCGTCCCTTTGTCTCACCGTCTCAATCAGGTAGCTATAGGGCTGCTGCGTATGCTGTAACAGTTGGTTGGCTGCCAGCAACTGAGGAACAACACATTACTTATTTTTTTTAAATGTATTTCATGCAAAAATGAGGTTGCAAAGCCAGAACATGCAGATATTCCTTCAAATAAGTCATACTATAAAGTAAAATGTATACTGTAAGTGCAACATGTCATTTTCTTTTATTTTCTAACATAATTTTCTTAGGCAGACGAGATGTGTCTTATACTGTATGTGTAGATGTTCTGCTACACCTGCGCATGTATACTTGAGCAATTATAGAAATGCTAACTTTACCTACACAAGATCAGTGTCACCTTGGGTTCATTATTCCCCTCCCCACTTGATCATTAACATGTGACTCAGGTCTACATTTTTTTCTCATCTGCTGTACGACTCGACAGACAGTGGAGAGTCATGTATGACGCAACAGCTAACTACCGAGTGCTAAACGTCTGTCACCATGATGTGCGTTGTACCTAGCACATTCACTTTTAAAATAGAATGCCAGAGGTAAAAGAATATTTCTACTTTAAAACTGACTTTAGAAGTAGGTGTCAATAACATTTTAGAATATTGCAATGCTGTTGATATTTGCGAATGACTCTTGAACAACCACACCCAAGATTTCCTTATCTCTGGTGTCATCAGGGGCTTAAGTGCTCACAAATGTGTGTTTTTAATGGAGGTGTATCTAAGCTGTATCCCTTTGTATTAAAAGTGGTAACACCCTAATTAAAGAAAAAGACACAGCATGGAAATGCAATAAAAATGCACAATCTTTAGAACGTCCTTCTAGCAATCACTGTACTGGTCCTTACACAATATTACTCAGTATTTGGCTTAATCTGCGATACAACAGATAAAGTTAGGGTGTTACACATTAAACCACTTTTACAGCCAGGCAGTAGTGAGTGGATCTGGGTGGGAGGGTAAGGACAATAGTTAGTTAGTCAGAGCATCAGTGTGGGTGGTGTAAGTGGTTAACACCCTTGCCCTTTCTAGTGTGTAACGTGTAATATTTCACCCTTTCCTTTCATACTCCATGACTTGTGAGGTATGCCAGACCAGTGCCAGTCAGTCACACCTGACATTTGAATGGCTGGCTTATTTAGTCTCAAATCTGCTCAGCCTGTCTTACTCTGGCTTGCACAATCCTATAAATTACAGGGAGTGGAGAAGGGGAAGCAAGCACAGTGCTAGAGCTGTCATTCTCACGTTTTTCAACATTTTACTGGATGATTTTTCGCTTCAGAGCACGAGTAGTACCCATGTGACTTCACACACTGTCACACACAGACAAAATACACACACCCAAAATCCAAGCCTTGGCGTTTGCACACACATGTGGCTGGTGTGCCAAACACAACAAAAGCCTCAGTGATTGGTGTGTTGAGTTGTTGGTAGAGTGAAGAGCGTGGCCGCCATGGTTTTTGGCACTGTTTTCAACTGTGTCAACAAGTGTGACAGGTACTAAGACTCATACTTCTCTCTCTAGTCATTTTCCAGACAAGGACTTTAAAAGGAAGATTCAAAGTTTCAGGAACAAGAATAGGCAGGGAGACACTCTCATCAATGAGTGCTGAAGTGTGTTTGATACAGGTGTTGACCAACCTCCCAAGCTGCTTGCTTTCTTTTTCTCTTCTTTTGCTGTTGTCGTGCGATGGTGTGAGAAAGTAAATAGTATGTGATGATAGGCAACCACTGAACTTGGTTTTGTGATACTGACTGTTATGTCATTAGAGAGAGGTAAGAGAGCCATTTGAAAAAAATATCATTGCTCTGATTTAATCTGTGGAAAACCATAATCTACATTACTGTGGGAGATTTGTGATGTGTGTTTCAGGTTCTGACCTGCAGGTATTTAAGTTTTACTTTCTTTCTTTCTTAATAAACATTAAGTCAAACTTAATCTAATTAATGATGGTGTCCATGCAGGCACACACAGACGCGCACGTGTGTATGTGTGTGTGTGTGTGTGTGTGTGTGTGTGTGTATTTGGCTATGTGTGTGTGTGTGTGTGTGTGTGTGTGTGTGTGTCTTTACCTCTTCAGATATCTGTCCTGTCTGTGACTGGTGTCTATCCAGCTCTCTCCTCAGTGACGTGTTCTGCCTCTCGAGCTGCAGCACCCTGCGGGCGAGGTGAACGCTGTGTGCCAGACACAAACACAAACACACAAAAAACATTTAGGAAATTCCAAAACATGCCAACACCAACAAGTTTACACTTGAGTGTTGTCATTTAACCTGCACTTGAAATATTACAGTTGGGATCAATTCCAAGGTTTTGGTTGCACATGCATGCTTCAAATCAAGATTGAGTATGTCATTTTTGTAAATATTAATAATAATAATTGTAGTATATTTATTGTGCAAATCTTAACTCGTCAATAACTTGCAAAGCCACTGTGGAAAATATTTTAAAAAATGCTCGAAATAAATCACTGATGAAAAGGTTAAGGAAGTAGAAAAATACAAGCAAGTTATCAGTCACGGTTAATTTGGGGACACCCATGGTAACTATGGTAACAGCAAGTCTTGTTTAATACCACAACACACACCTGTTGAGCAGCTACTCAGACATAACAAAGCAGGAAATAAAGACGCCGCCACCACCAATAAAAAGGACTATAAAGACAGAAACTACTATGTAAATAAATTGAATGGGTATGGTAAAAACATTATATCCACCCGAGGTTTCCATTTGTCATTTAAGAATGAAATATATTTAGGAAAAAGTTCCCATAGCAGCGGTATGAGTAAATTCCATTTTTTTCGTTTAGTGACTGACATGTCTCACACTGTGCCCTGTCCTACAAGTGTGAAGTTTATCATGTACTGTACCTCTGTTTCAGTCTTCTTTTGGCCGTCGTGGGAACATTGGCCCCGTAGCCGTACGAGAACAGGACTCTCTCTGCCTCCTCTTCATTCTCAACTGGACACAAACACATGTAACAATGTGGCAATGTGTTTTTGTTTTTCACTTGAGCTATATCATGATTTTATAAATCTAAGCCTGTACCAGCATTCTGTCATTTAACACCACATATTCGTCTGTAAAGATCTCCTCCATCAGCTGTCACAAAACTTTCCATTGCAGCTCCACAATATTGTTCTGTACATCTTATATTAATCCATTGAAGCCATCTGACAGTTCTATTATGCCTTTGGATTCCTGATGCCAGGACAAGACATTTGAAGGATCCAGTAGTTGTTTGTTGTGCTTTTATCTTTCTGTCTTCACCGCGATGTGTGTAATGTATCAGGAACTAAAGAACTAATGCTGTGTTCTTACTTTCGGCAGCCTGCATGGTGACCTGGTCCAACTCTTGCTCGAGCTTTTCATACGTCTCCAGCCGAGACGCCTGCTCGGCATTCTGAGCCTGCAGCTCCGCCAAGCGCTTCTCTGATGACGTCTGTAGCCTGTAAAACTCCTGGGTCAGAAGCTGAGGTAAAAGAAGACAGGAGAGAGAGAGGGAGAGAAAAAGATAGGAGAAGAGGAGATAAAAAAAAAAGCAAATGACTGAAATGTTAGCATTGTTTTCCGAGTTGTGAATTGTACAAAATTATCTCGGCAGGTAAAATTTCAATGTTGCATTCTGTCAGTGTAATGCAAATGATGTAAAAATGGATTCTTATAGGCAGGTGTTGTGTTTTTCCTGATTATTCAGTATAGTATTACATTAGGTCATTCTTTTTTACTAGAAGGGCAGTAATAATATTTTTCACAATTAATTAAAAAGAAAATATATGTTTTTGTTGGAATTCCATTCTATTTTTTGCATGTTGCAAGTGTCATATTGTGTTATATTGTTGTTTTAATGTGAACAAACATGTTTGAAGCAGAAGCACTGTCAGTTTAACTGGAATAAAAGCATTCTTAAATTGAATGGAAAATGTGTCTGATTAAAATTGATTTCATATAATTAGACAATAAAACCCAACAGAACTCTAATAGATTTAACCCTTAATTTACTGTATCACATTTAAAAGCATGGACAAAAACAATCAGACAGAAAAAAGGGAAAATAAAAAAGCAGGGAAAAAAAAGAATTAAGGACTCCAATGTCAAATCCTCAACACGCTTTTTGTTCAATGTGTTTTAAAAAGAGAAAAAATATCTTCCTCCTTCAATCAACGTGTGCATTGTATAGTATAATTACAGATGTCTAACACACATGGCTCTCTGGCAAGCATGACAGGGTTATTTACAGGTGAAGAGGTGGGCGTAAGACATGAAGAAAAATCTGCACTCATTTAACTTCTTGTATAAATGGGTGTGGGACTGTGGAAAGATAAGAAAGGAGCCACTGGACTGACATAAAAAAGGCTGAATAGACATATTCCTGAGAGTAAAAAATTAATGTCTACGTAGTGTTGATGAATAACTACTTAAGACGACAATGACAATATGAGCAACAAGTACACGGTTAAAATGTGTATCATTCTCTGCAGTGTGTACCAGGTCTAAGCAGGTTGCATTAAGCCCAATTAAAAGATCTGTGAGCATTAAGGGACTATAATACTTCATATGAATTCACAATACAAAAAGGACACTTCACGCCGCTAAGTAGATTATTATGATGTGCCATCAACATGTCGACTGAAGATGACTAAAGGGCCTATATTTCATGCAAATGTTGAAAAACAATTTCTATATCTTTTCCAGTTATATTGCTTACAAGAGAACATGTATATAATGGGGCAAAGGGGTTTCTGATTATGTTAATGGCATACGAACAAAAATGATGTTCCAATAAAGGAGTAAAGTTAATTGTCTAAAATCATATCATGAGGGTGAGAGGCTAGCAGGAACTAAGGCTGCACTATCATTGACTCCTAACTGGATAGACCCCTGTAAATCAACAGGTTAAACCTTTTTTCTCCCCCTTTCTCTTGTTTTATTGTCCAGCGTTACCTCCAGTTTTTTCTGCTGTTTCTCACACTCCACCTGGCACTGGGCCAGCGTCTTAGCCGTCTCTTCCTTGACCATATTAGCGCGCTCGGCCTCAAAGGAGTGCAGCTTGGCCTGGTTGGACAGGTCTGCTACCCTGCTGTCGGTACCAAGCTGGAGCTGACGAAACCTGCACAGATAGAGACACACAGATGAATCATAGGCTGCAGTGACCCACACACACACACACACACACACACACACACACACACACAGACACCAGACCTCACTAAATATGAATGTAAAAACATTAGATAATGTTTGTTTGTATTCTTGGTGCTGACAGACTATCTAGACAGGTCTGAATAATAAAAGCGGCTTCATCTTATACAGAGGGTGAACACAGCTCTGGGCCTGTGGTTGAGCTCATGCTTGTTGTTTTCAAACCAATGTTGCAATGTCTTCCTTCATATAGATACAATGTGCTCATAATTTGCGTTGATAGCATGTTTGTTTGGAAATTGGCAAGGAGGGGACTATTTGGTGTGCCTTCTTGCACAATGAACCAACTTTTTTTTTCTTTTTTTTTTACGAGTTTTCAAGTTCAAAGCGTTCCGTGGCACCCAACAGCTTGGCAGAGATGGCATTACATTAAGTCGCCGAGCAGGAAAGCCAAGTCTTAAATCATTTGGTTACAGAAGAGGATTTCTCAATGGCGCTCGCAGCGATGTTTGGTCTTGTTTGAACATTTGTGATTCTAGTTGGCAGCCACAGAAAGGTGTTCCCACTTAAGTGTTAAGTAATTACAAACGAAGAAAGAGACAGAAAGCCTTCGACAGTTTCTGTTTTTTCAGATGACACTATTGTGCATGAAGTCAAAGCCTCGTCCCAGGGGTGCAGGTGGCTGGGCATGCTGGCACAGAGCATAGATGTGCTAATGTACACACATCAACACAACTACAAACACAACAATAACAGATGCGGTTGATAATATTATCTGTTATAAAATAATTTCTAACGTGTAATTATCATTCATTATCTTTTAATTAATTTGTCAAGCAGCCAAACATTTGTTAATTCCCCATCCTTACCTAAATATATGGGAATTTGTTTTGCTTGGCAAACTGGAGGGAAAAACAGAAAATGTAATGTCTAATGTGTTGCAGCCCTAAATGTAAAACAGTTTGTGTGCATAGTGCTTTTCTTCAGGCAGCTTTCAAGCACACACACACACACACACACACACACACACACACACACACACACACACACACACACACACACACACACACACACACACACACACACACACACACACACACACACACACACACACACACACACACTCCATTAAACCATGGGGGTTGTTGGATAATATTAATAACTCTCGATTACAGCTGACCTGATAGGATTTCATCATCCATAGAGCACAGGCCTGAGCTGTGTACTCAGACAGACATGTACACATGCGGTGGACATTCTATGCCTTCTTTTATTAATGGCAGCTGCAAATCTAGTCGTGGAGTAGTAAACTGTACCTTGAAAGGGTAATATTGACCACGGAAAGTTAGACACAAGTGTTTCTCTGTCCTATCGATTGACACGTTTAATGGAAATATTTACAGCTACAGTCGGTAGCTCTACCTGAAGGCAAATTGTGTTGTATACGGTATAACAAGATGAGATCTGCTAGAGAGGTGAAAATGGACAAATGTACTCAAACTTTGTCTTTGTTTCCGACAAGTCGAACACCATATCTGGCCTACTGAATCAGTGCGCTGAGATTAAAGCTGTGGTCCCTCTATGCTACGAACATCTGACGCCATTACAAGCTTGTCCGCCTCATTCTTTGCCCCAAAAATAGGGGCATGCGTGGGGTTAGGGGTTAAAGGCTTGTGGCTAGCATCTGTCATTGCTGGCTTGTGATGCGACCCGTAGAGGGAATGTGATCACAGCAGAGAGAGAGAGAGAGAGAGAGAGAGAGAGAGAGAGAGAGAGAGAGAGAGAGAGAGAGAGAGAGAGAGAGAGAGAGAGAGAGAGTGCAAAGGGGTAGTGAAGCGCATATGTGTGTTTGTGTGTGTGTGTGTGTGTGTGTGTGTGTGTGTGTGTGTGTGTGTGTGTGTGTGTGTGTGTGTGTGTGTGTGAATGTGTGTGTGCATGGAAACACCAACAGCTGGTGCTTTGGATCTACAGAAATGACTGGCATGTAGTAGTAACTCAGGACATGGACACTACTGACACTGCTCTGTGCAGCAAGGTTCACAGCAATGTATCTGTTTTTGAGGCTATGCTGAGATGGACATTGTTGCACGGAGTACAGATAGGGAACACAAGCCTGGACAGAGATCCCTAAAAGAGGTGGGTGGGAGAAGGGAAATGACTAAAAAGCATCATTATATTAAAATATTTTAAAAAAAAAAAGAAAATTAGGCCAAACATTAGATACAAAAAATAAACAGTTAAGCCAACTTTGTCAATGCAAAAGTGAGTCCACAAAAGCTATTTAAAGTCAGCCACATTTTTAGGGAACATTCCTCAGGATATAAATCGTCTTGGGTATGACACAGTACCCTGACTCTCACTTAGCATTCAACCTGCGCTGAAAGTATGTGGCTTAAACAAGCCAGTGACACCAGTTGGGACTAAAGTGACCTTCAGTGAACTCTGACTCCCACTTTGACCTCTTGACCTTTCGGTTACAGCAAAGCAAAGCAGTCGTGTGATCTTGATCAAGAAACTGACCACAGTCCTGCCCCACCCACATTACATGCTAATGATGACCGACTGCCGCTGGCTCACTCACACATCAGCATCGGAGCAAGAACTACCTCACAGCTTTCAGGGAAATACAGAGGAATTTAAGCTGAAGATAAGATCCCATTATGTTAATATTTAAAAACAAACATTCTTGCTTTAGTAATCACAGTTAGATTGGCGTTGGACACCCCAGCTCACAACAAGCCAAACTGGCTTGCTTTGCTGATTGGCCAACAAATAGGGAGGAATGAATTGGAAATACAGTATGATGTGATTAACCTTGACAGCAGCAGCAGCAGCAACAACATCAACAACAAAAACTGTACCAACTGGCCTTAGCTGTATACATGGCAGTTTAACAGTTGCCCTCAGGTGAAGTTCATTCACTTGCCTGTTAACAGTACATCCAGGAAGTGCATTTTAGTTTGGCAGTTGATGTGTTTAACTACTAAAAGGCCAGGACTGCCGATCATGGCGGTGGTTGCTATTTTGCTTCACTATATCTGATGATGACACAACACTTTTTGAGAAATGTTTAATACTGAGAAGCAGAAAAAGAGAAGATTTTATAGAAAAACATAAAAATAGAGTTTACATTTTATGAAAGCAGCTTTTACTGTATATTTTTTAACCATTTTCAAGGTTTAGTTATGATATAACAAATGATCTTTGTTCGGGTTTTCAAGTATCCATCTTTTTTTCTTTCCGGTTTCTATTTAATAACTTTTAGTCATAGAATAAAAACAGAACTAAATGTAACCGTCAATCAATGTTCAGAAAGTATGATGCTGAGTTTCTGAGCACATATATCGTTACATTTATGTGTGCAATGGATGGTAAGACTCACTGTTCCAGCAGCTGGTCATATCTGGACTGAGTGTCTCTCTCAGCAGCCACCACTCTGTCCTTCTCCAACACTGCATTGTCTCTGGCCTCACGCAAGTTCCTGCTCAAACACACACAAGCAAACACAGTAGAAACATGCCCAAAACACTTTCTTGAATATTCCTTTTACTGTTAAATGCCAAACAAATGTATTTATTCTATTGAAGTTATGTTGGTATTTTTCTTTTACTTTGATGTTAGTGTATAGAATCAGTGTTGATAGCTCATGGTCTTTTCTCTCGGCACTATGCCCTGACAGTGGAGCAAAACAACAGTTCAGCAACCATGTAAAGTAGGGACAACACTACAGGCTACATCTGCACTTGATTATTGAGAGAACAATATCTGTTCTTGGATGAACAACTACGGTGAAGTCTTTCTTAGGAGTGTCTATGTATTGTTTGGCAAAAATAAAAGTTGATATGAAATGTTAACACAATCTGTAATTCCTCTGGTTTGAATAAAGGCTTAAATAGTTTTTTTTTTCCCCAAACAAACACACTATCTCTTAAAGGTGGAGTCAGCAATTTTGGAGAATGCTTGTTGTCAAAATCAGTGAATATCTCCTTACGATCCTCTACCTGTCAGTACTGTGTGCGTGCACTGAAGAAAAATCTGGTGCTAATATATGCCTACCGTAGCTAGCAAAATGCCTAGTTACAGAGCTGCGTTTTAACACTGGATTTCCAGCGCACACACAATACAGACAGGTAGCGGATTGTGAGGAGATATTCACTGATTTTGACAGAAAGTGATTTTTGCCAACAATGATTCTCCAGATTTGCTGACTAAAACTAATGTAATAAAAAGTCTATGACCTGTTCTCCCTCTCGTACATCTCCCTGGAGGTTCTCTGCAGGTTGTCTATCTCATGACTGGTTTTCAGCCTGATGTTCTCCAACTCTTCTCTCAACTTGGTCTCGTACTCTGACTTATAGCGGTCTCTGTAGTGGAAATAAAGGTAAACCAAGAGTAAAAACATCAACAGCGTAATAGCAGATCAAACCATCAATGTTAAACTTTGGGACTCTACTGGCAATTGTTTGGTATCAAGATCATATTGTTTGGCATAAAAAGCATAATCTCTTTTGGCTGCTGGTGTTGAAAATCAGAGCCTAACCTGGATGCTACATATTTTTCGTAGGCGTCCTCCCTTGCCTTCTTAGTGTCTTCTAATTGTACCTGGAACACAATGACAAGAACGTGAGAGCATGTTAGGTGATTCCTTCCTGTTATGGAATATGCCTTGATGCATCAGATGAGCTTCCAAAGTTGAGCAACTGTATATGAACCTGTAGTCTCTCCAGGCGGTCTTCTTCATGTGCACAGCGGACACTGAGCTCCATGTTCTGCCTGTGCAAATACTCCTTGTCCTTCTGCAGGAGAGTCGCCGACTGCTGCAATGTCGCCACCTGGAGGCCAAGAAGAAGAAAAAAACGAAAAACATTGACAGAACACAGTTAATCTATACACAGATCAATGGGTATTAGTGTGTGTGTGTGTGTGTGCGTGCGTGCGTGCGTGCGTGCGTGCGTGTGTGTGCGCGCGTGTGTGTGTGTGTAATAATAACCTCTTTGCTGAGTGTGTTCCTCTCTCTGGTGAGTGCAGCGTACGTCAAATCTAGTGTCTCAAATCTTCTTGTTAACTCCTTCAGTTCGGTTTCAAAATTGTCACGGTCACTATAGAACCCAGGAGGAAAATGGTTAAAAGATACATTTTTGCAGGGAAATTGTAACTGTAACTACAAAATGTCAAAGTAAGAAATTATAGTAGGAAAAAATATATTTCCATCGTCACAATGATTTTTGGAAGAAATAAGCAGCAGGTTGCCCTGTCAGCTGTGAAGGACAGATAAAGTGTCACACACACACACACACACACACACACCGTTTGACGTTAGGGTAGTTTTCTCTGCGATAGTCTCCCTCTTGAATCTGCTGTTTGGTGTCGGCCAGTTCTAGGGTCAGTCTCTGACTCCTTAACTCCAGCTCAGTACGTAGCCGCCGCTCCTCTTCATAGCTCTGTAGGTAGACACAAACACAACAGAAAACACTAACATTACATGGAGTATTCATATTATGTGATACACTGTGTAAAAAGTGGGATGTTACCTCCTGAAAACACTTGCACTGTAACAATGCCTTGATACCGTGTAGCATTAAAACAATGCTCATTTACTCATTTACTTAACAGAACACTTGAATGTGTGTATGGTCACAAACACATGAAATGGTTACAAAAAGTGTTGCATTGTTGATATGCTGTACAAACAGCTTTGTTGTTATGTTACCTTTACACTGTGCACAGTAGTCTATGATTTAAACTGAAGATAGAAGAGCAATGAACACAAAAAGTGATAAAACTTGAATAATACAAATGGGAGAGGAAATGCTATAGGAATAGCTGAGAGCTGTATGTCAACTTATACAGAAAGATGAGTATGACAAGCTTGTGTGTGTGTGTGTGCGCGCGCAGTACCTCCATCAAAGCCTTGGTCTGGGTTCTGTGCGTATCCAGCTCTTCAGTCATGCTGCCTCTCTTCACACTGAGCTCGGCCAGCTGACCGCGCAGAGGAGTCACCGCTTCATAGAAACGCATCTGAACACACAGCACAGAGAGAAGCGTGAGGGGAAAAAGAACAGACTCATCAGGCACATACATCCAAACTGTGGTCACCATCAGATGGGTTCAACAGGGTTGTGTGTAGAAGATAGTAGCATTTTTTCTCTTAACCGAGCTGCGTAACGAACCGTGACTTTTGTGTACTGTTACACCCCTAGAGGATTGGGAGAGCTACCACCACATACTTACAGCTACGTATTCCTGTATGGAGATTTTGTCTTCCGAAAGGTCACGGAGCTCTTGGTACTTATCCCTGGAGATGTCCAGATCCCTGAGAGACCTACGCAGCTCTCCTGCCTTGTCACACAGCTGTCGGTTGGTCTCCTCTAGCTGCTGCTGCCGGAGCAGAATGGCCTCCATCTCTTGCTTACGTAGAGTCTGCTGCTTCCTGGTTATGACAGTGTTCATTAGGAAAGGTCACATTTGTGCTTTACCAGCAGAAGGACATGTTTCATAACACATCCAGAGATATACTGGTTAAGCGTTTTTACAATAATACAAATGCATTTTTTTCAAATTGTGGTTCCAAATTCACTTGGTATTTAATAAGATGTGTATAAATTGTGGCTAAGTAAGATAATTGTCAAAACACCACACAAGGCTGTAAAGCTGTATGGCTGGAGAAAATACTTGAAAATATGTTAAATTAATAATTTAGCCTTTTTATTATATTTATATATTTTTAAAAGCACAATACAAAAAACTAATCAGATACTGTTAATGCATGGATAATTTGCGCATAAAAAAAAAATAAATTAAAATCAACATTTACAATGGCATGGCAGTGTTTTCTGCAGTGCATTCCCTATCCACTGCGCCTCCACTTTTCTCACCTGTTCTCCTCTTGACCTAGTTTCAGCTGGCTGTCCAGCCTCAGGGCAAAAAGTTGCTTCTGATGTAGAGCGTCATTCAGCCTCTCCTCCAGCTCCTCAATCTGCCATACACACACACATACAAGGAAACAATCACTGTGACTGGACTATTACTGCAATGATCATTATGCATATGGTAGTCACTGTCTCCCTCTGTCTGTCAGGTGGATATAACTGAGAAAAGTAATTACATGAGAGACACAAACAGGGGGATGAGTTACATACCTACTTATCCAAATAAACACTTTCCATCTTTGCTATTTACCTTGGACATATAGTCGGCCTTCATGTTGTCTATGATCAGGTTTTTCTGGGAAAGCTCGATTTTCAGCAGTTGGACGTTGTGCAGCAGCTCCTTCCTCTCAATCAGCTGGCGGGTCACCTTCTGGGAGCCGTCCCGCTGCTCGTCGGACGAGGACACGTCCTCGGTGGTGGGCACGGTTGTCTCCAGGCTGATGTCTTCCGACTCCAGGTCCAGGGAGCTGGAGACGTTGGCTGCTGTCGGCCTCACCTGTTGCTTTTTGGGAGGCATTCTTGAATCGTTTTTGTTCTTATGCTCCTCCTGACTGTGTGTCCTCCTTATCCTCTGGCTAAGGTTATTACCATAGAGGTTATCACCTAGCAAGGCAAGTGAGCCGGTTTCTGCAGCAGAGATTACGTGAGATTAGATAATTGATCAAGAGTTTACGGACATCGCGATATTTGTACTTTAACGTTAGTTTGCAGCGAGGATACCAGATAAACAAACCCCGACCAAGCACCAGCCTTACTAAAGCGTTTCAACCCAACTACTAAGGTAATCGTGCAAGGGGGAAATAACGCGTAAAACCTCCAATGTTAAAGAGGTGCCCCAGAGCTGACAGGAGCTCGTTGTTTTTTTATTTTCAAGGGTCCCGCTCCGGAGCTCCTGCTAGCCGCCAACGCTGCGACTACGATGGTGCTAGGTTGCCTTGACTACAGCGTCATCCGTGGTAATGGGCGTGTATTACACTCAACGTCCACTCGTCTGTAAGTCATTACAGTGCACCGACCATGCAGTACCTCCTCCTCAACACAAGGGGCGCTAAACAACTAACTACTTCTTATGAACTCGGAGTTCTCTGCCTTTCTTCTGCTTTGTTTTCGTTGAGAAAGTATTGGATGGCCAACCAAAATTAAACACGGTATGTTTGATATATTTTCAAATAAAACAGTAGCTTCCTCGTGCATATCTTATGTGTTTTTTGCCGGCAATTATATATACATATAATTTAACATAAATGAAAAATACGAATTGAAAACGAACTAATGACGTGTTTATGAAAACTCCGTAAAGGGTTTTTGGTTGTCCAACAGACGGAGTTCTCTCCGGTTCACACATGGGGAAACTTTAACTGCTCCTCATCAAAACATCAAGATTAAACCATTTTAAGGCTTTTCTCTTGATCATGTTGAAGTCCAGAACATTCGTAAAGAAGACCCGGTCGGGCGGGGTGGTGAAGGTGGTGCGCGAACATTATTTGAGGGATGATATTTGGTGCGGGAGCGAATTATGCTCCCAATGCAAACAGGAGTCCACGGTGCTGCAGAGAGACGCGTGCATCGAGAGCAACCTGTGCTCTTATCCACATTATCTGGTCCCAGATACGAATGTGGTGCTGCATCAGGTAACATGTGTTCTCTGATTTCATAGGCGTTGACACTAGCCAGCATCAAGCAAGTTCAATGTGTTGATTTCCTTACAGACTTGTAGTGCCTCTCGTGTAACGTAATACAGCATAATAATCCACAATGTATGTATAACTGGGGCCAGCATACTTGATATTAATTTAATTTCGAGTGTCATTAAGTCATTCTCCAAACTGTTTAATCTAACTTGGTTTACGCAACAGGAACCCTGTCTGTGAAGTACAATCTTCTGCTTATTGTTTTCCTTTATCACACAGCTGGGTAGGCCTATTCTGTTTTATTTAACTATCAGTATATTACAAAGTTGTTGAAGAGGTATAACATAAATGTAGCAGGCAATGGTGATTCCTTGGTTGTTGGCCATTATAACCATGTAACATCTTATTTGCACCTCATTCTGAACAGCTTTGATTTTCTCTCCAACCGCCTGTGTCCTATAGATCGACGTGTTGGAAGATCCTGTGATCCGTAATGTGATCATCCTTCAGACTGTTCTGCAGGAGGTACGCGCACGCAGCGCACCGGTCTATAAACGCCTGAAAGACATCATACACGAGAAAGAGAAACTGTTCTACACCTTTACCAACGAACACCACAGGTACATTTTTTTTAAAGACGCCACTTGAATGACAAATCACATGGATTGCTCGATAGGAATGTGTAAAACATATAATCTGTGAAAAAATCCATGGGCCAGCAGTTGCACGTGAACTTCAGTATTCATATTCCCCTTCACACTTATATCTCCTTATTAGACCTTAGTTCCCCATGATATACACTCGCTGGTGAACCATTTTATATATATTTTTTATAATTCCTGCCACCAATTCATTCTCATAATTTCTATTCTTCCAGAGAGACCTTCATCGAGCGTGAGCCGGGGGAGAGCGCCAATGACCGCAACGACCGCGCAATCCGTGTGGCGACCAAGTGGTACAGCCAGCATCTTAAGACGACCGAGTCCGAAGCAGAAGGGCTGAAGGTGGTCCTCCTCACCAATGACATGGGGAACAAGCAGAAGGCGGAGGAGAGTGGCCTGCTAGTCTACAGATGTAAGAGGTCTTTATTCAGAGGAAATATCATGTGAAGAGGCACAGATGCAATTTATCACAGATCAGTTTAAAGAAGCACAACCCCAAAGAAAATTGTAAAATGTCAATCACGCCACATTCAACTTGCAAACGCTCTGATTAAACCACCATTCATTTTTTTTCAGCAAGTAGAAGCCGCCTCAAGCCTCCTTAGATACAAGCATGCTGCCAAACGGCGTCAGCTGGGTGTACCACTTTGTCACAAGCGTTTCTTCTCTTACATACCAGGTGAGGAGTACATCAAGAGCCTAATAGGGAACCCTGAGCTTGTGGATCACCTGGCATTGTCCAATGATGACAAGGTAAACACTCACACAATTATATACTATACTGTAGCTATAGACATTTCCGATTGTAGGTCAAATGAGATCCTATGTAGAATATGTATCTGTATCTCCTGTTTTTACTTTGTGCCCAAACTCTTTGGGACATTACTCCCTCTGTGTTCTCCCTCCATTGATTTCTTTCTTTAACCTACCTCCCTCCAGAATGAGCTCACTAGCACTAAAGTGTTATTCCCAGAGCACCTCCCACTATCCAGGATCCAAGCAGGAATTAAGAGTGGCTCCTTCCTTCAGGGCACGTTCAGGGCGAGCAGGGACAACTATTTGGAGGCCACAGTCTTTGTCCAGGGAGAGGGAGAAGACAGCACAGAGGTACGTACGTGTGTGTGCACGGTTAGATTGTTAACGACAATCCAAAATCTTTAGATGTAAGGATTTTTCCGACGACCTCATCTGGGTTCGGGTAAGGATTTGTCATGTTGAGAGATTTAAGTTTCAAATTTAGAGGAATTGACCACAAGTTTTATTTGATTTTCATGAATGGTAAAGTGCCATGCAGACTCTAAATGCTGTACTGTTTCCTTGGACGCGCTGCCAGGTTCTCCTACAGGGTCTGCAGAACCTCAACAGATCGGTTCACCAGGATGTGGTTGCCGTGCAGCTGTTGCCGCGGGAGCAGTGGGTGGCGCCCTCCTCAGTCGTGCTGCAGGACGAAGGCGCAGCGAAGGACGATGATGTTGAAGAGGGAGAGGAGGAGAAAGCGGTGAATTGGGGGAGAGGGGGTTTGATTAGACTGGTTAAATCTCTGAGTACTATTGGGGAGGCGTATGTTGTTACCATTCTTGTGGTCGTAATGAAATTCGGCAGCATAGATACTATCTGCGTGCTGTGCTACACAAAGGGCCTCCATTGTTTTTTTCTAAATGTACTTTGCAATTGAATAACAACCCCAGTTTGACCCTTTTGTAGCTACCTTATTTTAATTACTGCTGTGTTTCTGTGTGTCTGAGCAGTTGAGGATATCGGCAGCTGACGCGGCCAGGAAGCCCACAGGCAAAGTGGTGGGAATCATCAAAAGAAGCTGGAGGCCGTTCTGTGGCATGCTCAATGTGTCTCAGATAAAAGAGGTGAGTGTAGCCTGCTCTATAATACCACATGACAAGCACTGTTTAGTTTAGCTTGCTTTGAAATTTTGAAGCTGTCCTCAAAACTGATATGCATTTTAGCTTAGAATTTGATAAATAATGTACAAAATGGCTATGCTTCCTTGTTTCTTACCCTCAGCACTGACCATCCTTTCTATATATATGTATTTTTACGTTTAGTCGACTCGTCACCTTTTCACCCCAGCAGACCGGCGTGTCCCTCGCATCCGCATTGAAACGCGTCAGGCCTCCACACTGGCAGGCCAGAGGATCATGGTGGCCATCGACGGCTGGCCCAGACACTCTAGATATCCAAATGTGAGTTGAGTGTTCACAAGGGAAATTGACTGTTGTAGATTCTCTAGCATCACACATAATAATAAGTACAAAGAAATGTCAAGTCTGTGCACAAGAAAAAACCTTTTTTCCTCCCCTTGTTAGGGTCACTTTGTGCGCAGTCTGGGAGGTGCAGGGGATAAGGACACAGAGCAAGAGGTGCTGCTACTGGAGCATGACGTCCCCCACCAGGCCTTCTCTCAGGCGGTGCTCAGCTTCCTTCCCAAGATGCCTTGGGCCATCACACCAGAGGTGATAGCAGCTTCTCTTGAGATACACCGAGCCGTATTGTAGTCCCAGTTTTGTTAATCAGTGGGTCTGTGAGCATATCATTTTGAAGCATGCGTATAGGTCCATGTGTACATTGCATTTATTTGGATGTGTGTGTGGTGAAGGACATGGCGAGGAGAGAGGACCTGAGGCATCTGACAGTGTGCAGTGTGGATCCTCCGGGATGTACGGACATAGACGATGCCCTGCACTGCAGAGAGCTGGACAACGGAAACCTTGAGGTACACATACACTATGAAGTGACTGGAGCTCTCTGTGTCTATGTTTCATGTGAGCCCACAGTTCATTTGATTTGTTTGCTGAAGGTGGGGGTCCACATCGCCGATGTCAGTCACTTCATCAGACCTGGCAACGCTATGGACAAAGAGGCTGCCAACCGTGGCACCACTGTGTACCTGTGTGGCAAAGTAAGGGAAAAACACAAAATTGTGTCTTTTGTATATATAAATCTTTTTTTCTTTAAGATTTTGGGGGTTTTATTGACATTTGAAATATTGTTGTGTCAACAAAGATGCTTTCCTTAGCCACCAAATAGTTGAGTTTAGAGACTGATTCCTTCATTTGATAACTTTTCAGAGGATTGATATGGTTCCTGAGCTGCTCAGCTCCAATCTTTGTTCTCTACGCTCCAATGTGGAGAGGTGAGGACTAGAGATGCACTCACACAATAATCAATATCATAAATGCTCCAGTGAATAGGTGGACAATCATTTTTTGCCATTCCAGCTGATTTATCTGAACCGAACGCAGTTGTCTCTGATTTATTTATTTTTTATTTTCTCTTTTTTTACCCAGGCTTGCTTTCTCATGTATCTGGGAGATGAACACCAAGGCGGAAATCCTAAAAACCAGGTTCACAAAAAGTGTCATTAACTCCAAGGTATGAAGGTATCTTTTAGTTTTGAGACTCAAAATGAAAGGATCAAGATATTGTCAATCATGATACACTTAATATACTGATATTAAGTTGTGTCTCATTGTTTTCCCAGGCGTCTTTGACCTACGCTGAGGCCCAAATGAGGATCGATGACACCTCTATGAATGATGATACCACTATGAGCCTACGAGGTCTCAACAAACTAGCCAAGATCCTCAAGAAGCATAGGATAGAGAAAGGGTGAGGACTGGAAGCCAGAAGAATGTGTTTACAAATGTTAGATGGCACATTGTAATGTCATGGGCAAAAAATGCTACTGAGTTACTATTTGTCCATACATAACACACAGTCAAGTTAAAAACCAGAAGCGAGAAGGATGTGAGGAGAGAATCCAGAACATTAGATTAGTTGATAATCGCTCCTATCCTAACCGTGTATTGAATTTTGTGTTCAGGGCGTTGACGCTGTCATCCTTAGAGGTCCGTTTCCACATCGACAGTGAAACCCACGACCCTATCGACCTCCAGACCAAAGAACTCATGTAAGACACTTCAAAAAAAGGGAGCCTTCTGCAGAAACCTTTTTGAGAAACCCTTTCATACACAGGAGCTTATTTTATAAAGGCTTTTTCTTTAGTGTGTCTGTGAGTGTCTTGCTTTGTTTTGAACACATTGTCAATAACTTCCATCACTCTTCGTTATTAGGGAGACAAACTCCATGGTGGAGGAGTTCATGTTGCTGGCCAATATATCAGTGGCCCAGAAGATTTACGATGAGTTTCCAGACTGCGCCATGCTGAGGAAACATCCAGCGCCACCTCCTTCCAACTACGACGTCCTGCTCAAGGCTTCAAAGTCTAAGGTGAGTGGAGGCACATGGTCTCACAGCAAAAGTACTTTGGTTTGCAAATGATTTGCCAATGTTTCTTGAGCTAATTTTATTAATCTGCCTGTATTATGAATTGAGGCTGTTGTCTATTCATTTGCGGAAGCTTCATGATGTATCCAAAAAGTATGCTGAGCTGAATCACATTTAAATTTGGTTCCTGGACCGTGAATCTCTGCCCACTCAGATTTGTTGGTTTTAATGACTAAAACGGTCAGTTTGTGTCTTTTCCAATAGTGTGTTTGTCTGCGTTTATGCTCCTTGTCTGTATTAATGTGCGCTGTCCCTTTTTCACCTTTAGGCATTTAGTCGGCTTATCAGCTTACATTGAGGCGTTTCATTAATATCTGATCCTGTAAGCAAATGTTAGAAGCCCTGGTCAAATCACTGCAGTAGACTGATAAAGTAAAGGAACTGGACTCTTATGATATGATCAATAATGCTTATATAAAAATAGCCCAGCTCAGTATTTTTGTCTTTAAATATTACACTTTCTTTCCTTTTTCTCTCAGGATGTGGAGATCCACACAGATTCGGCCAAGGCCCTGGCTGACTCCCTTGACGTGGCAAAAGTGGACGGCTTCCCGTACTTTAACACGCTACTGCGCATCTTGGCCACACGCTGCATGATGCAGGCTGTCTATTTCTGTTCTGGCATGGACAGTGATTTCCACCACTACGGCCTCGCTTCACCCATTTATACACACTTCACGTCACCTATTAGGAGGTATATGACACAGATGACCTACACATCTTTGACTTAATATGTTGTGTCAGTTTTATACGACAAAGACACAATTGGGGGGCGTCCTTAGCTCAGCTGGTAGGGCGTCCCCCCCATGGGCCTCGGCCAGCAGCGGACCCGGGTTCGATTCCAGAAAATGCCAAAAATATATATATATATATATAAAAAAAGACACAATTGACCGACGTTCTAACTTCTCCCCTCCACCCTGTTCCATCTGCTCTCCTAAACAGGTATGCAGATATTATAGTACACCGCCTGCTGGCAGTGTCCATAGGAGCGGACAGCACCTACCCAGACTTGATGGACAAACATAAGCAGTCAGCCCTCTCCAACAACCTCAACTACAGACATAAAATGTCCCAGTATGCACAGAGGGCATCTGTGGCCTTCCATACACAGGTAAAACACATATGACCACATTGGTTTGACAAGGTTTACACATAAAAAAAGCTATTTTCTGAACCATCATTATAAACCTTCAGACTGAAGTAGGCATAACTTAATAACTAAATTCATGCTTTTAATATAAATTAAATTGCTTTCCAGTTGTTCTTCAAGAGCCGAGGCAGACTGAACGAAGAAGGGTATGTTCTGTTTGTGAGGAAGAACGCGATCATTGTGCTCATCCCAAAGTTTGGCCTGGAGGGAACCGTCTTCTTTGACACCAAAGACAAGGTGGCCCCAAACCTTGTTTTTGACGAAGAGGTATAATCAAGTTTACTTTTCTTATAGAGGGGGATAGATATATCAAGACTAACTAAATCCACTAGTGGGCTGTGCTTTAAATATATCTTCTGTTTGTGTGTGTGATTAGGGTCCCTCTCTGAAGGTTGAGCAGCACACCTTCTCCATATTCGACAGGGTGAAGGTCACCATCAGTCTCGACGACTCCAATATTCAGCACCAGAAGATCCGCATGTCTCTGATTGAACCTGTGGTAAGGCCTCACTAAACCCAACATGGGTTTCACTTTTGAACCACCAGTGATACACAATTATTGCCCACTTCACTTAACATTTTTAATTTGACTTTTTGAAAGAGATTTTTCTTCAGATTGTATGCCTCGCCTAACAGCTTGCAGTACTTAGGTTCAATTGAGGAGAATAGGTTGTTTTCAGTTAGTCATAATAGAATTTGTTCAGTTAACTTAAAATGACCAAGATTGTGCAAAAGGTAATTGTTTTTCTTTCATTTTTCTTTTTTAGATCCCTGGTGTTAGTGTTCCAGCCCCGGATGTTGAACCACCGGCCAAAAAAACTAAACTGGACCGCTGAAACAGAAAGCCACCAGCCAGCCCTCCAGATTAAGATATCAAGTATATTAAAGAACCTGTTTGATACATTCATAACATTAATTGTAATATTTTTAGCTAGTCTGTCCATTTCTATAAATCTACAACAGTGGAGTTGCACTGCTCCAACCTCACATTTACGACTCTGCTCATATATTAATTTTATAGTTGAAAAACTTGTTTGAGTCAAAAATGCAGTGTTACTCATGACATAACAGTGTAGTAGGCTACCAATTAAAAATGTTTTTTTAAACCTGTGTGTTTTGTAGACATCTTTATCAGTAAAACTCTGAAATATTTGTGTAGAAAGTGGTTCATAAACACCGACAAGGTAGTCTACAGCTTTGCTTTTTTTTTCTTCAAATAATACACTGAATTGAACCTTCTAAAATCTGAACCACAATAATTGGTGGTCAAAATGCAATAAGAAAATGTAAAAGATGCTTGATTTATTGGGAGCTTAACCCTTAATACTCCAGCATTCTCGTAACTGAAAAGAAAAGAATTATTAACACCCTACTCAAAACAAATGTCATCCAAGCCAGACAAAGAATTCAAGTTATTTTAATGACAGCCAATGCTTATATGCATACTCATAAGTTAAACAAATGGCTCAATCAGCATTTAAAACACTACTAGTGGCATAAATCAGTGTCAGTCTTATTCAGGAATAAATATTCTAACAATCCCAAAAAAGATCCACAGGCAACTTGAATTTCTACTCATTCAGTAGAAAGAAAAACCTTTCATATAAAATCTTCATGATAAACGTTTTTATAATAACATAAATACAGTACACATCTGATGTCATCTGGAAGTCAGGACCAATTAGGTTGATCGTGTCGGCACCAAATCAAAAACAATGGCATTAGCATCAATACAGCATTCAAGTAGGTTACTGTTGTGCAAGTGTGGTACAGAATTTATTTTTAATTTTTTTCTCCACCCACCTCATGACACCCAAATCCTGGGTCTTAAAGAACTGTGAAGTTAGAAGTGTAGCATTTCAGAGTCTTACAGTGGGGCTAAGATAGGCTAAGGGTTAGTCTTCTCCCTTCTAACCTGTGATTAAACATACTATGGTATAGCATTTGCTTCCGGGTCAGGAAACTTGAACTTTAAACCTTAAAAGAACCAATAACAATTTGTGAAATCCCTCAGCTCAGAATAATTTTCAAAATTAATTTAACATTTGACCCAAGTCATCCTAACGAAATTAATTTCACTTTGTAAACTGTGTTGTATTTGATTGCAAATTAATCGTCTATCTTCCTCTGAGAGAGACGTCCCTTTAAATGCATCAATCAGATGGCTCAGTGGTGAGGATAAAATACCTGGAAAACAAGAAGCATATTTTTAGAAAGAAATTAAATGTTAAATCGCTATTCATACAGTGATCACTTACATAATGTGCGCGTTTCATAAAGCTGATCTCTCAGTCAGCTGCTCTGCATGTAATCGGCAAATAAACTTTTCGGGGATCCCAAAATTAATATCCAATCACAAGAGAGAACGCTACAAACCGACACCCGTCTCACTCATGGTCTCACTGCCGGTGCACGCCAGAGCGACAGATGGGTGAATGTTTATGCACCTACAACGGAGGAGCAGGTAAAAATCCTTCCCAATGTCTGTTTTAATGGTTTATCATGTTTTATCACACTTATGGATCTGAAATAGTGCTAGATAACTCGCTGCTTGAAGACTTCAGTGCATTAATGTGGTGACGTAGGGACGAGCGAGGGGACTGCTAACTGCAGTAACTGACAGGAAGTTAGCTAAAAGAACCATTCCGCTTACAGCACCTTTAAAAGTAAACAAATAGATTTCTTTAGCATGCAAAATACAGTTTGTTGTCTACAAGATACTTTCAATGAACATATTTAAATTAAGTGTTGAAACCCTTTTTGATATAATGACACAAGCTCTCTTATCTACAACAGTGTGTGTGTGTGTGTGTGTGTGTGTGTGTGTGTGTGCTTGTGCTTGTGTGTAAAGGGTTGGCAGTACCTTTGCTTTGGCGTGTCGAGTGACTTGGAAGGCTTCTTCTGCCACGTTTGAACTGAAGAACTCTTTGCTTTGACAGTCGGAGCTGAGCCCTTCTATAAGACTGCCAGTGCCTCCTGAGATAGTGGTGTACCCGCTGTCCACCTGAACACACACAAAAAGCAGTATGTTACAAATATACAGGCATGCAAACTCTTAAGCCATGAAAAAGGTGAGAAGTCCGAAAACAAACCCCGGTAGGGAGGTCTGGGGGTATACCCATAAGATTTTTTTTGTGATTTGAACATTTAAGAGAAGCACTTTGGTGTATTCTGGTGAAGAGAATTAAGGACAAACACACACACACACACACACACTGGTGCAAAATGGGACGATAGTGGAGGAAGCAGGTGAGTGTGTTGTTTCGGCGTTGATCTGCTATAATCACTACATTCACCTCATGTGTGTCGGCCAGAACACCACGCACCATTCAAAAACCGTGAAAACAGCAATAGACAAAAGCACATTATTAACTTGAGGTGACACTTTAATATGCAGTGACAACCAGGCCCAAGGGCTCAGGGGGGCCCTAAGCCAGAAATACTGATAGTAACTTTACATGTCGCATTGCCAAAGAGCTCAGTCAATCATGTCAATAACAGGGTCCAAAAAGGAATCACCTAAAATAAGGAAATAAATCATCATGGGCCCCTCAACTAGTAGGTGAAAAACAGAAAAGCAAGTGCAAAACAAAAGCATTATTAGCTGTCTTAGGGGCTTCATGAGGGGCCTTGAAGGCCCCCTCACACATACAGTAATAAGCTTTCTATGTGTAAATTCTATACTGTTCATAAAAAGTAGCTATCCACCCTTTATCTGTTGAATAGGGATAGGGAGGAGTGGGGGGGTGGGCTTTAAGAGTCTGGGCCCATGGGCCCATTATCTCATAATCCGTCTATGAACCAAATGGTTTCCACAATCTTTTATTTTATTTTCGCGGAGAGCAAGCACAAGCATTATTTATTTAAAAAAAAAAAAAAAAATGGGGGGCCAACACTGGGTCTTGAAACGGACCCCGAGATGCTCACACGAACCTGCATGCTGGAATCGTAGCGTATGCTGCTTCCCTCCGCCAATAGGGATACAAACATGCGAGAGCTCTCTATCGCCGACAAATTGCCCATACGTGAGCTGGTGAGTAGCCCCGAAAGCCCTGCACCTTCCTCTTCTTCATCGTCCAACCTCCCTTCCAGTCCCGTGTCCTTGTCCTCCTCCATTTTCACAGGTTCCATAGGATCCAGGCTAACTATCTCTGTGTCAGCGGGGTGGGCATGGCGGGCCATTAGTGAAGCTGGATCTAGCTCCATGGGGGGGAGAGAAGAAGAAGATGGGGAGGAGAAGGAAGACGAGGAGGAGAGGAGTTGTTCCTCGGCCTCCTGATTGTCCTGGAGCTTTGGGTTGAGGATGGGGGAGATGAGGGGAGGGGATGCCCAGCAGCGGACTCTAGTCCGGGGATTTGGTCTGCCGTTGTGCTGAAGCTCATTGTGGCAGTGGAGCTGGTGTGGGGAGCAGCTACGAATGGGAGAGCAACCCTCGACAAATGGGCTCTCTTTGTTGCAGGAAGCGACGTCTACATTGCGGGGAGTCACATTGCTCAGCTGCTTCCTCTCGGCTAAAGAAATAAAGACAGATATGAAGAGATACTTGGTTAACATCACCACAACAGTGTAATTTTTTAAAATAATATAGTGAAGTAAAGTTTATTTCAATAAAAGAAGTGTACCTGAGCCTATGGGTGTGCGAGCGGCATGTGAAACAATAGGAGAAACGGTGGGAGAGACCAGAGCAGCAGGAGACGACCTATCAGGGAACATAGGACTGGTGAAGCTGCCCAGGCTGCAGTCCCGAAAGCAGCCATGCTGGATGGGACTGGACGAGAACTGGCCCTAAAAGTTAAGACAAATTAAACACATTTTTAATTGAACCGCAATAGTGTTTATTTAACTTAAAACATTTTGATCCAAAGAAACCTGTAACTCACTGCTAAAAAAATCCCTTCAAGAAATGTTTTCAGTTGCAACGTTGAGAATTGCTTTTGAGAATTACATAAATCTAGATAACTGGTCTGAAAAGATTAGTTAAAAGAAGACATGTTATGGATTCCAAGTTATAACAACAAACCTACTAACTTGTTGAAATCTGTTGCTAATTAAAAACATTACTTATAAAGGGGGAGAAAAAAGATCAGAAATGCATATTCTACAATATCAACTTTAAACGTATATCTACATAGATATTGTCCCGTAAAATGGACGTACCAATTATGAAGAAATACATTTATTTTGTATGAAGATAAAGTAATTTGTCTATCCATCTATCGCTACACCACTGACCGTAGAGGGAGTCGCAGCTGACGTGCCACGGCACAACGGTGAAGCAAATACAGAAGACAGAGCTTCGACCCCTCCCTCTCCTTGGTTTAGTGAAGGCCTCTCCTGCTGCCTGTCGTAGCTCCTCTCTGGGCTTGGGGGGCCGGAGCTGTCAGAGCTGCTGTTACTGCCCTGGCCGTCCAGGAAGAGCTTCCGTCTTAAAGACGAGGAACTGAGACTCTCCTGCACAGCATCGCACGCTTCCTCATGGCGGTAATATTCCCCTGAGGGAAAGAGAAGAAAAACACGGTTCACCTGATGGTTCAATGTTCACGTCACAACAGTGTCTTCCGATTTGACCGTTTAGTCATTTTATTAGAAGCTTACCAAGTACTTTCTCCAAATCAAAAGCCAGAGGTAATGAAAGAGTCGTCTGACAAGCAACTGTTAGAACAGACATAATAAGGGAGACATTAAAAACAATTTAGTGGGTATTGATGGAAAAAGAGAAGATATGGGGGAACTTTGTGTATAAAAAGAAACACTATAAATGTTTTTTTTTTTTGTTTTGTTTTTTAATACCAACCTGAATTTGTTTCTGTCTCCTCTGCAATTGTGGTAGACATAGTACCTAGAAGTGCAAAGACACAAGGTGAAATGCTTATGAATTATAAGAACAAGAACACAACATGAGCGAATCGAAGACATTTAAGGAGTGGAATAGAAAATTACAAGACAACTTACTTTTCATATAGATCTGGGGGCCTTTACGGGAGTCTGGTGCTGCCCAGGGAGAGGGCACGATGGCTCCTTTGGTGAAAAACTTTATTGGGAGAAAGACAATTGTAAAACAAAAGTCATCAACAATCTAAGTGAAGTTTATATACCATATATAAAAACGTTGCCATCATTGTACAATATGCTTATATTTGATTAGAATTTCATACCTGCTCAATAGCATTTTGACGCTTCGCCTCAATGTCTGAATCCATCCTAGATGTTTGGTAGAAAGGTTGTCACTTAAATTCCCTGCCCTTTTCAATTTAACAGTTGGATTTAATACATCAGGATTGGTTTATAAGCAGCTCTGTAACAATGTCATTTGTATTAACTATGGATCTACTATGTTCAGTATGTACCTTGTTTGGCTGAGGTAAAAGGACTGTCGCTGGATATCCTCCGCGTCGATGTGTACAGGGTCAAGACTGGACATTTCATCAATAGACCAGTTGAACTTGGGAGGAGTCTGGGGGAAGAAATAAATGAGGAAGTGAAGTGAATTAAAATAATATAGTACATACTCAAACAAGCCTGTGCACATTATAAAACATTTAGAAGTTTGCACGAAGACGTGTTTCTGTGCATGTGTCAAAATTATGTTGTGTGTTAAAACCAAACGTACAGCTTTACAGGACTTGAAGACAGACGGGCTTGGCATCAAGGTCTCATGAAGGTGGTGGTAGTCATTGGGGCTTTCAAAAGGGTTTCTAATGGAAGGCCTGCCTGGAGTCTCTGGAGTGATTTGGAGCTCAACATGGTCCATCTTAGCAAACAAAAAGTCCAGTGAGTCAGTAAATTTCATTTCAGAAACAAAATGGCCAAGAAAATGTTCACACAAATTATAGTCTTTGTTTCGATGTAAGAGGAGTCGTTTCTGTTTTGTTTTGTTAATTACGTTGGTTGGTTAACTACATTACTTTCTCTGTTTCAGAGTGAAGTTGCCTTCGAAGTGTAGCAGATATTTGAATACAGCGTTACAACGTTTCACTCGTTTCCTTGTTTTTAACTCTCCAATATACTTTTAAAATAAATTACACATTATATTATTAGCTATACATTTTTTGCCGGTGGTACTTACAACTGTTAATGAGCCGCGAGTTTCAAAACGCAGCTAAAAACAAATCTTCATGAAGAGTCAGCAAACAACCAGCAGCGTGAGGGTTCAAACGTTTATTTCAATTTCGTCCTACAGCCCAACAGCCAATAGAAATGACGCAGGGAGTTCTGAGGAACCAATCAAGGAGAAGAACGATAAAGTCGTCACTTCCTCCTCCAGTTTCTTTAGTGATGATCGCAGGGCTATGTGGCTAGCGACTAATATAGTCTCTTCATGATAGTGTATCTCATTTTTGAACGGTCATGTAAAATGAAAACAAAACATTTTATATCTGAGTGAACTGTTCTAATACCATAAACTTGTACCGCGTCAGGGACCCTTTCAAGTCTTTTTAGGCACCTCCTAGCACGCGTGGGCTAACTATTCATTCTACACCATGGCAAGTGCAGCTAATGCAAACCTAAACGCAGTCCGGGAGACAATGGACGGTAAATATATATATTTTTACACATGCATAGGGTTTCTGTGGGTCCTTAAAGGTGTCCAAAACACTTATTTACATGTAAGGCCTTAAAGAGTCTAAACGTGTCTTGAATACGATTTTGACAGGGAGCCGATGTTTGGATTATGACGTTACTGTTACTTTAATTATGATGTGTATTTGGGGAGAAAATGTGTACTATACACACTGTACCATACCTACAAAACCGATATGCAACCAAACGTTTCATGTTTAATGTGAATACATTTCTTTGTTTCCCTCCATAACCTTTCACATGTATTTGCCAGAATGGACTTGAAATAGGTCTTCAATTGTATATTGGCCTTTCCAACGTATTAAAGTCTTACAAACTTAAACCCCCTGATTGTACTTGAAAAATAGTTGACAACATATTGTATTGGACCTGTCACAGTCAAATTCACTCTCTTCCTCCCAACAGTGCTTTTGGAAATCTCCCGGTTGCTGAACACTGGTTTGGATATGGAGTCGCTGTCCATATGTGTGAGACTGTGTGAGCAAGGCATCAACCCAGAGGCTTTGTCTGCAGTCATCAAAGAACTACGTAAAGCTTCTGAATCCCTCAAGGTACTAAACCTTTTCATATTGCTGAAGGGGCCGTCTTTTGATTGATGTCGATGCCAATAAAACAGCCCACTGAAAACTAGTGTAGTGTTAGGCTGAAAGTTGAGAAGTCTTCAGCTACATTGTGTTTTTTTGTGTCTCTATTCTAATGATATTCGGAAGTTTGAAAACTGTTAACAAAGCTGTTTATATGTGCATGTTTCCATTGAGATGGAAACCTACACTCACCGGCCACTTTATTAGGTACAGCGGTTCATTTTCTTGCTAACACATATAACTAATCAGCCAATCACATGTCAGCCACTAAATGCATTTAGGCATGTAGACCTGGACGGGACAACTTATTGAGGTTGAAACCAAGTAACAGAATGGGGAAGAAAGGGGTTTTAAGTGACTTTGAACATGGCAATATTGAGTGTGCCAGGAGGGCTGGTATGAGTATTTCAGAAACTGCTGATCTACTGGGATTTTCACTTTAAACCATCTCCAGGGTTTACACAGAATGGTCAAAAAAAGAAAAAATATCTAGTGAGCGGCATTTGTGTGGACATAAAATGCCTTGTTGAAGTCAGAGGTCAGTGGAGGATGGGCATACTAGTTTGAGATGATGGAAAGGCAACAGTAAGTTAGCTCAAATAACCACTCGTTACAGCCAGGCAATGCGGAATACCATCTCTGAACGCAAAAGACGACCAATCTTGAAGCAGTAGGGCTACAGCAACAGAAGACCCCACCGGGTGCCACTCCTGTCAGCTAAAAACAGGAAAATGAGGCTACAATTCTCACAGGATCACCAATATTGGACAATACTGTAGAAGATTGAAAAATCAGACCTGGTCTGATGAATCTAAATTTTAGTTGCAACATTCAGATGGCAGGTTCAGAATTTTGTGTTGACAACATGAAAGTATGGATTCATTCTGCCATGCACCATCAACCATGCCATGTTCAAAGTCACCTAAACGCCCTTTCTTCCCCATTCTGATGCTCGGTTTGACTTCAGTACATTGTCTTGACCACGTCTAAATGCAAAAATGCATTAAATTGCTGCCATGTGATTGGCTGATTAGCTTTTTGTTTTTATAAGCCATTGAACAGGTGTACCTAATAAAGTGGCCGGTGAGTGTATATGACACAATAAGATTTTTTATTTTTTTTAAAGTCAGCTTTCAGATATTCTGCCATGCCATTTATGCTACTAGAACATTGTGAACATGTCAACAATATAGGATTCTGATGAGTTTTAAGCTATGGGTGATAAAACAGACATTCTTGTCTTGTTCTTTCCAAAGCATTTTATTGCCTTTCCAGAAAACCTATTATAACATAAACTGAACAAAAATAATTACAATATGTCCATATTTCACTCTCCTAACATTGCATTATGTTGCTTTGTTGTTTGTTGCCTCTGTCTGGAATTTTGAATTCATCCACCTCATTCATGTAACCAACTGTCTAATGTGTTCCCATTAGCATATGGACTTGTGAACATATATCTGTTTTGTGCTAAACAAAATAGCAAAATATATTTTTGATTTGTGGCTTAAATCTTTTGAGTGAATCCTAAAGGGAGCATTTCAATCACTATTAAGAACAAATGGTAATTGGGAAAATATCTTATCCTACAGGCAAGAGGGAATGTAATAGCTTGATCGAAAAGCAAAATATGCACAATGTGAGTTCCTACTATTCGTTTCAATTTAGCTTTCTTTCCCATTTAATTTATAATGTTTATTTTCGATTTCAGGCTTCTGAAAACGGAGCTAATTGAAGTTGCAGCCTGATCAGCAAAGTTGGGAACTTTATTGGGATAAGGCCCCGTTCCTGGATCTGTACGCACCACGGGCTCTCCAGCCAATCAGATTTGTCTGTGTGTTGGCCCTCTGTCTGCTGCTCCTCCTCGGGGACTAAGTGTTCCTGGTCTGCTCTTTGACCTGCATCTAACTTTTTGTGTCGAGGTTTAAATTTTTAGTGCCCTTCCTAAACTCAAGTCTACTCCCGACATAAAAAGGTGCTCAACCATTCTGCCTAAGTTTTCCTCCAAGTTTTTCCTACTGCCAAGTGTAGTTCAGAGTGGCATGAGCACTTACTTCCTGCCTTAATTTACGAACATCCAATGAAACCTGACTTGTGTCTAACTTGCGTTGCATGTTCCCTAAGTAAATCTTTTTTATGATGTTATGAATCGTTTTTAATTTTGTTCAAGCAACATGCATTTTTCAACCTAAACCTTTGCCATTTCCATTGTCTATGTAACCATCAATTTTGAAAGTCTAAATTAAAATGTTACAGCCAATGGCCACAAGGTGGTGGTGTGTCATTGTTATTCTAGTCTGAGGTGTAAGTCTGCATTGTTAGATTCTAACAGCAAGTTTCATATCAAGTTTTTTTTCTAATGTTTAAAACCCTATTAAATACTTACGGTAATGTAATTTTATCATTTACTTTTTTTAAATAAATTCTCCCACCATGATATTTCTGTCTTTTCCTGTACTTGGTCCCATTGTAGAATGTAGCAGAGAAAATGTCCCTGGTGATATCATTCTTACAACCTGAAGGATTTTACAAAATAAATTATTTCCTGCCATACTAGATGAGAGGGATAAAGGTCTCGGATGAACATTTTGCAATAATACACCATAGAACATGCAGGGTGGATCCCAGCCAGACATACAAAAGAGAATAACATTAACACAGGTCATTCTTTATGGCAGGATGTCCTGTCGAGCTCAAATCTTGGCCCCCTTTTATGTCCTCATTCTATCCACAAAAAAGTATTTGAGATATATTGCACACTTGACAAAAAAAAACATGTGTTTGATCAACCAGAAATGAACACCCTTCATCACGTATCTAACCACACTGGGCATTGTGTTGTTTCTCCACTGTCTGTAAAATGGCTATTCATCTTCAAGACGAGGGAAAATGCTGAGAGCACAGAACATTCCTCCACAGGCCAATATAGAGGCTAAAAGCGACCTCTCATCCGCAAGGGCTTGAATCAGCTTTTGAATGTGTGTGTGTGTGTGTCCCTCCTATGTGTGTGAGTTTAGGTGTTCATGCAGCGCTGTAGATGTCTACAAATGAGAAGCCCCTAAGCCATCCGACAGCAACGCCTCACCCCTCCCAGGCACACCACAGAGAAAGCCAGCGAGTCTATGAGTGTGTGTGTGTATAAGCATTTCTGTCTCCCTCCGCTTTGTCTCGCCATCTTGACTGACAGGCTGTGGGTCTAAATCTCTGTACTGCTGCTTTGATCTCTTAACACAGTATCTCTCTGTTTCACCAATACCAGCATCATGTTGGCGGAGTATGAGAGACATACAGATACAGCGCTGTGGGTCTCCTTGCTAGCCCCTAAAGCCTGAACAACCCCTGGCCTCCGTGGGGGGGGCGAACCGCAGGAGATGTTGACGGACGGAGATCCACATTGAGAGAATCTTTTTTTTTTCTTACAAAGGAAAATAGTTTTGCGCGGCTTGATTGGCTACTGTGGGCGTGGGATTCAGGATGCATTGCTCTCTGTTTGATGTGTTTTTGAAGGGTTTCTCCTGATCCCAGCCCGCCACTTTGATCTCTGTAGAACAAAATATTCACAAATCCCATAGTCCTGCCCGAGAGATTAGCGTCCATATATGCATAAACATCTAAGAGGTGTTCAACTAGGGCACTGGTCAGGTCACATGACTGTATAAACTTAAGCAGGTCTTCACATATCGGAACTTCTAAAGGTGTTTATGTTTGTACGTCTGATAATTATCCACGCTGGCGGGATTATTTTTCTGATAAATGAGGGCAGTCTCATTTAAAAGTGAAAGATGTATGTGTTGCAATTACGGTCCAGGTGAGTGCATTGGATATTACAAAAATAATTAGACTGGACTGATTAGAAGTTCCTTATGCATAAGGAGAGATGGTCTGTTGATGTTTGTACAAACAGAAGACAAACATATTGTCTCAAGAAAACAACTACAGTGCAGAGCCTTGTGTGATGCCGAGTTTAACCAAAAGTCAAAGATCACAGTTATGTTTGGGTTACTAATTACCATTAGCCATAAACAGGTTGGTTTAATGGTCTCCCTGCAGAGACATGGCTTTGTTTGTTACATCCATTTCATGTTTTATATCTCATTATATGGTGATTTTAAGGCGAGAATTTTTTAATCAAAAGACCTTTATTTCTGATGAGTTCTTCAGTTTGGATGATTATAGAAAAAAAACTTTGGTTGTTCTTGAAGGAAGTAACTTAGTTGGTATATAGTTGGTAGGGGGTTAGGATGTATTTAATCTTAGGATGTATTTTTGCTGTCTTGTGAATCCATTTGGGCTGGGCTCTTGTATTGTATGCTTCTTTATACTTATACTCCCGTGTACTTCAGAGGGGAATATTGTATAATTTACTACATTTATCTGACGGCTATATATGCTATAGTTATTTTAACAGATTTTATAGTTTAAAAACCTATATTTTACATATAAAATATGATTGTTGTTATTACACACTAGACCCAATAGTTCATAACATGCAGTCAACTTTGATATTAAAATGCTGCTCACATATTAATGCATCTGCAATTATAATCCAATATATATAATAATGTACCCTGTCAGAGACCCTTCTTTCTGTATATATAAGTATAATAAGCACTTTGAATTGTAAGTTTAGTTTACAAGTCATATTTGCATATTTTGTACCTTTTGTCGAACAGTGGCCTCTTTGGCCTCGAGTAGTCTACAGGTTAAGGGGACATTAGATTGTTTTTCATTTTCATTTTTCCAGATTTCACTGTATATGTATGGTCTGTTTACATATTCTTGTTATGTAGCACTAGTCGAGAATTGCCATACAGTCAGCAAACTGACCACATCATGTCAGTTTCACACACTTATCTTTCTTAAGTCTGCTAACACTAGCAAACATAAGCCTCCATAAGTTGCTTGTCCAGCCAGAATAATGATAGCACTGAAGCTTTAATATGCAAGGGGAAGAGTGTGTTCTTCTGTCAAAAGTAACGGTGCAGCTTTAAGTCAAATTTTGACAGTATGAGTTTACTTGTAGTGGACCATTTTTACATTGTCATTTTTCACTTTTACTCAAGTAAAGAATATGATCTTATATTATTTAAATAACCAATTAGAAAGCAGCATATTCTCATTGCCCTGTAAAGATCATACTTATAAAAGTCTGTATTCTGACACTAATTGATTTATTAATATTTCCGTAACTGATCGACCCTGTCTGGCCCCCCATCCTTCAGCAACGTGAAGCTTCACTGACTGTATTTCCCCTAAGAGGAGTTCTGTGACCTTGTTGCAGCTTACTCCAGTACACCACCCTTGATTAAATACAGGCTACACTTTTACACCGTAAGATTATACTATTTAGGTCCCAATTAAATTCATTGCAAGGAAATTGGATCATAAACCCTTTAAAGGATCGTTAACAATCATTAGACAGGATAATGGCCTGGCAATCAAAATATGTTAAAGTTAAAAAAGAAAAAAAAAACTTCCAATGTCTTTTAGTGACTTTGTTGTTTTTGGACATTTTCCAAGCTGATTAATGTAGAATTGATTGATTTACAGTTGTAATTAGCTGTCTTCTGCATAGATGCATAATAATCATATATAATCCCTGCTTGTTTTAAAGTATTAATTGGTTTCATTAACAAAAGCAGTTAATTGAATAACAATTAGCAAAGTTGGTGATGGCATCAATGCCGCGCGTGCAATCTCCCTTGTGTTTTCCTTAAGATGATAATGAAACCACCTTTTTTATCAGATTGGAATTTTGTGTGTTGGACTATGTAATGACTAATATGATATTGAGCTTATTAGTTTATTCGAGTGGCTCACTGAGGCGTTAAGCTTGTATTGAACACGTTGTGTTTAACAGGTAGGCACCATATGCTGCTTTAATCAGACATTGGAATCACATTTGGTTGTTAAATTATCTTCTAATAAAAGCAGGTAGTAAAACAACTTGAGCTAATTCAATTTTGGGCGAGTTTGGGTGAAGTGAACAGCTGTTCATGTTTGCTGAATTCTTTTAACATTCCCTCTGTTGTTCTTTTTTCTTTTTTTTTTACAAGGTTTGACTCTACAACTAACTGTTTGTTCTTCAACTTTTCTTGTAGAAAATAGAGATGGAGGATGGACTAGCTGTCCATTCCCTTAAAAAAAGACAATACCAGGCATATTGTAGTGACAGCTTGCATTGTTTGTTTGTGTGTGTGTGTGTGTGTGTAAAAGAGAGTGAGAAAAAGTAGACAGGAGAGAGCGTGTGTGTGTGTGCGTGTGTGTGTGTGTGTGTGTGTGTGTGTGTGTGTGTGTATGTTAGAAAAATCGAGAAAGTGTGTGTGTGCATGTGTGTTACAGTGACAGCTTGTATTCTCCGTGATTAATGATGTGCTGTGTGACTTGATAAGTGCTTCGGAGGACCAACGCTTGTTTCAATTAGACCTTGTGAAGGTCGCGACGCCGCGCCGGCCTCTCATTATCATATCCATAATCAATCCACATTATCATAGGGGAATGTGCAATGGATGTGTGATATCTTGGTCATACACACACACACACACACACACACACACACACACACACACACACACACACACCCACATACACCTAATCACATACCAAAACACAATGACACACTCTTTCACTCTTTTTCTCACACACACACACACACACACACACACACACCCCCTTCACTCCAAGTTGATTTGAATCATAACAGTGGCTGTCGGAACGAACTGTCTGTTGAGATTAAGAGTGTGTTTCTGAGAATTAAGCACCGCTGATGGTGGTGGCATTTCAGATCCCCTCTGCAGACACAAATGCCAAAACATCATTCTGTCGCCCCCTCCTTCTCCCTCGCAAAACCACATAAGACCTAATGCACACACATACACACTTAACCAGGACCCCGGGGCATTTTTAATAGAGGCGAAGTGATTCGTATGTTTTTACTCCTCTAATGAGAACAGATTGAGTGGTATTTACACTTCATCGGCTGATCTAACCACCTACACATTTCCCTCATGCTTCTGCTGCTCACTGGCCAAAACAGACATGTGGAAAGGGCCAGAGCTTGGCTTTCAAACAGCGACACAACATGAACATTATCTTTGTCTCTTTGGCTTATGGTGGCACAACAGCAAGACAAATAGGACATCTTGAAAAATGAAGGGAAAGAATGCAGCTAGATTTTGTTTCTTTAAGGAATTACATGTGTTTAGTCTACAATAGTAACAGTTGGAAGTGATGATGACTTGGGTTCTGGCTGTTGATTCCTGGTGAATCTTAAATTTAATCAGATAATCAACCTGAGATTGAAACACAAAATTACACCTATTTCCTTCAAAAAACATTTAAACAACAAACACGTGTAGAATATATGGTAGGCTACAATTACAGGAATAAAGGCAAAAAGTGGAGCAATTATACGAATCAAAGAAGATATAAAAAAATTCATTAACTCAGTAATAATCTTCCCAGGCAGTCCAAATGGATAGGCTTGCAAAGTCTGAGGAAGACAAAATGTAAGTCCTTAAAAGAGGAGTAATCCACTGATTTATACACTCAACATTGCAAGAAATACAATGAACTGATTTCTTCTCTTTTTTTATGGACACAGCAGAAGCAAAGATATCACCTTTTTACGTAAAATGTGTGTACAATTGGTGGACTTTCCCTTTAATGTTAGACAGTTGAGGTGTGAATTTGCTTCTTTCCTCTTCTCCGTATGGCACAATATATTTTTATACTTCAGTAACTGGAGAGGTTTTGCCATATTGCTTCATTGTTTCATTTCATTGGAGTTCAAGCACAATGGCTGCAGTAAGAATTAAACCAGCGACCTTCCTGTTGTGAGACAAAGTCACTTCCCACTGCAACCCACTGGTAACAAGGTTCTCCTAAACACTGTTTGCTCACCAGACCGTGGGTGGATGAAAAATTGAACAAAAGCCTAGCATGTAAGGTCATAATCACAAATAATTCCTTTAGGCTGGCACATTACTCATCTGGTCCCAGTATATGCATCCTTTTGTGGGCTAACTGTGTTAACAGTATATCAGTCAATCTATTATGGGATAATGCCACAAGCCTAAAAAGTTGCAAAGCATTGACCTGGGAGGTTAAATTGAGCGCTTCCACAACTTTAATAAACACTTTAAGGTAGGAATTCACTCCATGTATCAGCTCTGCTTAACACTGATGGCTTTATCGGTGTATTTTTCTCCAGATGGAGAGAGAGAGTCGTGACATTTCTTTTTGGCAAGGAAAAGGCCATACTCAGCAGGAGTTATCAAAGGCAAAAAGTAAAAAGTTCGAGTTAGCTATCTCTCTCTCTCTCTCCCTCTCTCTCTCTTCCCCTGGAGATACTCATGTTAAGCATAATTAAGCAGATTTGATTAGCATCAAGCCTGGCTTCCTCTCTTGACTTTTAATGAATGTAAATCTACCATCTACATCCTAAAGATTAATTTCTGCCAATTAAAAAACACAAGAGGGCTTATTGGAGAGGGGGTGGGATGGGGGTCTTTGAGGGAAAAGAGTGTTAAAGTCCTTTGAGTTGGAGTACAGTCGGAGTTTTATCCTCTTCCCCCTTGTCTTATGTTGAGATGGTCTCTGGAGATCTGTGTGTGTGTGTGTGTCTCTCTCTCTCTCCCTCACGACCAAGATCATTATCAGCACAATGTTCCGTGAAAGCCACTTTGAAAGGACTGCGAGCTCCATATGTAAATGATGATGTGTGTGTGTGTGTGTGTGTGTGTGTGTGTGTGTGTGTGTGTGTGTGTGTGTGTGTGTGTGTGTGTGTGTGTGTGTGTGTGTGTGTGTGCGTGTATGAGGAAGCGGTACATGGAACAGGTAAAGGGGTCAATTTGTCAAACCAAGGTTATTGCCCCCCCCTCCCTCTTTATGAGCAGTTGTAAATTCTCTCATCTCTCCGGTTGGACTCTTTCTTGATCGTTTTGATCCAAATTCAGATTCAGTGACACAATTAAATTAAGCATGAATGCACTGCTACTTTGGCAGGTAGCCTCCCTATTTTTAGTTATGCGTGCATCCTCACCTTCAGAAAAAAATGACCCCCATCCAAGCCTTTTTATTATGTTTGATTTTAAACTGATATGATAAGATTTTTTGGTGTCGGAAAAAAACTGAAATGTCAAGTATTTGGTATGTTCCTTAATAAACATAATTTTTAGACTGTTCTTATCATTTTTTGTAGCCTATTGTATTATTTATCTCATGCTATCCATATTGTATTATATTATATATATATTATCTTGTATTTATTTAAATCTGGAAAATATTTTCTCTCAAGACAATTAACAAAATCATAATATTTCCAAGGATAATACAATTACAAGCCTACAACAAGGCTATTAGTCCCAAACGATGTGGGAAGATCACAGCGATAGGTTACACATTGAGTACCACAGACACACTAAGCCCCATCAGAACCATTCAAATTAAAGTGTCTTTTCGTTAGGCGTTAATAAACAGGCTTATCCAAAGTTTATGTAGGCTAATCTTTACGCTCTCTCCCTCTCTCTCTCTCTCTCTCTCTCTCTCTTTCCGTCTCTCACTCGTCACTCTCTAAGAATATGATCAGGCTCCTCCTCTTTATGATAATGTGACAGTAGCATCTCCACCTCGGAGACAAGCCTCCTCTCAGTCTCACTCAACTATGTGATCTGCTCTTTTTTCACGCGCGGACCCTTGTCTCCTCTCCTGTCCACTGCTTTCATCCCTCTCTCATCCTCGGCAAACACTCAATGCGCAGTCCCGTCTCGCAAAGCAACTGCGTTTTGTTGGTGCAAAGTTCTACTTTCTTGAATAGTTGACTCTGAAGTTTTACTTTTGTTCTCATTCGCGGACATGACTACCATGGCATCTCCGGCTGCCCCGTCTCTCCTCCCCGCGGCTCCTCTCGGTCTCCACCCTACGCCGAGTTCCGTCTCTCCGGCCACCAACTCCCCGCCACCTGCGGCCACCTCCGCTGCTTCGTCCTCGGCTCCTCCGCTGACGCACCCGGCGCTGCTTCACCAGTTCCGGGCGGACCTCCTACTACCTAACGGGACCCATCAGTTAAAGACCGGCGGAGGAGCCCCGATGGTGTCCGCCGGCGGCGCCAAGCCCGTGTACGCCACCCCGTCGCCCGTGGAGAGCACGCCGCAGAACAACGAGTGCAAACTGGTGGAGGTGAAAGGTGCCAAACTGGCCTCGTTCACGGTGAAAGACACGGAGCTCATCTGCCTGCCGCAGGCTTTCGACGTGTTTCTCAAGCACCTTGTTGGCGGGCTCCACACCGTCTACACCAAGCTGAAACGGCTGGACATTGCCCCGGTGGTGTGCAACGTGGAGCAGGTCCGGGTGCTGCGGGGGCTCGGGGCCATCCAGCCCGGGGTGAACCGGTGCAAACTCATCTCCAGGCAGGACTTCGAGACCCTCTACAGTGACTGTACCAACGCAAGGTGAGGTGGGGGTGACGGGGTTACCTGGTCGTGCACTGCGGTTGATTTTAGGGTTACCCTGCTAATGTTTCAGGTAGAGGGGTTGGTGGGTGCAGCAGCAGGTGGGTGGGCTTGTCTAAAGCAGGTATAAGGCGTCGAGAAAAAACGTGGGATTTATTCTGTTTATCTGATATCAGTCTGCAGGGCCTCTCCAAACTCCTAGGATGCCTCACACACAATCTAAACTATATTGTAATTTACTTGTCAGTGTCGTGATAGTGAATGATGAGTTTGACCTTATGGTGTAATGTTTTATGTAGCCTATTTGGTCATCATAATATTTCAGGACTTTAATATCTGCCTGAGATTCCTCTAAATCAAAAGCTAATAGTGAAGTATCTATAAAACAGGTGAACTTTATTGGTTAAGGAAGATTCCATAAATTTATTTGACTGATAATATGATTATTTTTTGTTTGTTTTGGAGGTTGCATAGCATTTAATGATGACTGACTGGAGGTCCAGTTAACCCCCTTTTCATTGACCACATTATTGCTGCTATAGGCCTGTCACTAATCACCATTTAAACAGGCGATAAAGGCTGTGATGATGACGATAAGGAATTTTTGTAATCTTAATAAAGGAAAAAAAACTCTTCAAAGTTTGTCATGTTATCATAGGCTATGATCTCTCTCTGACATGCACTCTGTCACACACACACACACACACACACACACACACACACACACACACACACACACACAGCACCACATACACATACACATACACACATACACATACACAGTCTTTTCTGCTCTCTGACACACTTACACACACACATATGCACACATTGAATCTGACACTGTCATTCTGAGAAATTGATTCTTCACAGAAATTAATTAATTTTCATTTGGCCCCAAGCGGCAGCTTAAATCAGGACAAGCTCACTCACTCACTCACTGATCCCTTTGCTCTCTCTCTCTCTCTCTCTCTCTCTCTCTCTCTCTCTCTCTCTCTCTTTCTCTTTCTCTTTCTCTCTCTCCCCTTCCTTAATAACTTGCTGTCTTATCATATCAACACTCTTTAGCCCTGAGCATCAGAACAGAGGAGATGATTAAATGAATGCTTATGATGCGATTATGGAAATTAGCTGTTTTGCAGAACTCCGATGGTGACCAACTACGTGGGTCATCAATCCAGCACACTGCAGAGAGATGGCTGGATAAAGGGGGCTAAATTGGCGGGGATTCGAGGTTTCCTGGTGCCTCACGTCTGGTGTCGTGCAGACCACATACTCGTAACAGCATGGCTTTGAATCCAGAGGAGTGTGGATTACCCCTAGTTTTGGGGAATTATATTTAGTTTGACAGTTAATCCCTGCTTTTTTGAACACGAGTGATCCAAATGTAACACCTGGCGTTAAAATATGGATAGAGGATGGGTTAATGTGTTTACAGAAACACAGCAAAAAAACTAATATAAACTACTTTTTATTAATTTCTTGATGTTTTCCTAGGTGTATAGGTCAAATCTAGGTGCTCTATTTTTATCCCTGAGCTGCATTTTGATTTTTTAAATACCTAGGGGGTTTAGCTTTGGAGTTTTGATGCAAGCTGTGACTTGTTGAAGGAAAAACCACAAACACCAAAACGGAAACAAACTATTGTGAGAATCAGCTAACAGCTCCAAGTGTGTGGAGGAGGAACACCTGCGCCTGCCCTGAGCATTTGAGGCCCCTCCAACCGAGGCAAAAAAAAAATCCAGATGCATCTCTCTCTGGCTGCTTCTGGGACTTTCTTCCATGTCAGGTGTTAATGGGAACGTTGTTCTCCCGCCGCTGCAAAACACACAGCCTCCGCCGTCTCTAATTATCCACACACACACACACACACACACACACACACACACACACACACACACACACACACACACACACACACACACACAACACTCAAACAGCCTTTAGTTAATGAGATCTGAAAACATCACTCATCTGAAGCCTTCAAACGACTTCCTTGATTCTTTGTCTTAGGACTTCAAATGTGCTGTGGCAGGCAGACCATTAATAACATACGTTTTTCTAAGTAATTCCTGGTGTGTGAATGGAGCCGGTTACAGTAGCGGGTCAAGACAAAAAGTGGTGCTCAAGATGCTTCTCGTTAAAGTAGGGAGGCTGGACCCGGCTGGCTGCTAGACCTTAAAAGTTCCGAGGACGTCTCCAAGATATGTGATGTTACGGCTGTCTGACAGCGTCAGGGCTCAGTCAGGTTTTTTCGTTACTGATTAAGACAGCCATCACTTATTATTTTCCAGTCCAGTACAGTCAGACTGACCAGAGGAGAAAATAACAAGCTTGTCTGATGGTCTTAACATGACTAACAGAATGCTTTACATGCATTTCCTGCTGTTTGTTCTTGCAGCTGTTTGTTCACTCATTGGTTTTAAGATTAAAACGGAACGTCGTGAAGCAGAGGTTAGGGAATTGTAAACCCCCCCCCTCCATTTATCTTTGTCTCTTCGTCTCCTCTTTGTCTCACTCTTTCACTCCCGCTGTGCACAAACACACCCTGACCACTGACT
>CM049409.1:9535451-9682951 GCA_026929865.2 Hyperoplus lanceolatus
AGGTCAGATTTGCTGTACAGCAGCGTTCCTGGAGGCACTCAGGTTTCAGCGTTTTTGCTTGTTGACACTTCAGCAGGATCCAATGGGGTTTACAGACTGAAGGACAGTCTCGGCTTTAACAGGGCCACCCATCTCAGACTCAGCATGATGAACTTGACTTGACTGAGGCAGTGAGGTATTAAAAGTGCCTAATGACTAATGTTAGCATGTGTTGTTTTTCTGCCTGCAGTTCGAGGCCTGGACGACCGCCCAAGAGGTTGCAGAGTGTGACAGAGGGCGGGACTCACCACATGCTGTCCCACAGCGGGCTGATACACGCTGGGATCATGCCTCCTGCAGGTGACCACCCAGGCCTCACCACCATGCACATACAGGACTTATGTACGGTACCTATGTGCACACCATGATAAACCATATACTGTAACACAGGGGCATACATACTGAACTACCAATGTGAAGAGGAATAATTTGTGTAGTAGTTCTGCAACATGTAGTCAAGATGTCCACTGTTCATCAGAGGTGGTATATCATCACATTCATGTTCCAAAATTTGCACTTTCCAAAAAAGTAAAACTTTTAATCATAATTTAATTCCCTCTCATTTAGTTTTCCAATTTGACTTTACTGGAGGGCAAAACCCAAAATTTGACAAATTAATTTCCCATTTTTTTGCGTACACTATTGCTCAACAATAATCACAAAAAGTAGTCCTGATCAAGTCTCATCTGTAATTTGTGCATTCATTCTGCATGTCTATATATAAAAAAGAGTAGATTTATGCACCAGGAATACAATCTGAATCTCACCGAAGTTTATCTGACAAACTTAAGTTACAGCCGGCTGTTAAAAAATCACGCTTTAAATGTTTTAAGAAGGTCAATCAAAATGCTCCCGTTACAATAAACCCTCATCAATAATGATGATCCGTGCCTATGTTCCAACCATTTGTTAGGAAAGCAGATGTATAAATAAATAAATTCAATTTCTGGAACAAAATGTCATTACTCATACATTTGTTATCTACAGTAATGCAATGCAAGGTTGAAAACGTTGAAATAGTAAAATCTATGAATTACAATAAATGACAAAAAAATTATATAGTAATATTTAAATATTAAAAATTGTTAAAAAAAACTCATGTACAACTAAAACATATCTTACTAATTTAAATAAACCTTTAAATCAAATATATATGTATTTTTAATGACATATTATTTACATCAATTCTGTTAGAAACACTGACTTCAACATTTAACAATTCTTCATTTGATGAGGCTTTTTGTCAGTAACTGTCACTAAATTTAAATAACCCAATTAAATTACAGTTTCAATTATTTTAGTTCAGAATCGTTTTTAAACTGAAAGTTATTAAATCTTACAAAAAACAAAGAATGAACAAACACCACATTAAAGTTTAAAAGACGGCCACATCTGCTCAATTCACCTGCCAGTGTGTTCTTCATCAAAGATTCATTAAAAGGAGAAAAGCCTCTGTGACTCTCTAAATCCCCCCTTTTTCACAAGCTTTTCATAAGGTCAAGGATTGTAATTCTTCAGAGCTGTACAGAAGTCACTGTAGAATTCCCTGTTTTTGGCTACTGGAGCTGTGTTAAAGAGTGAATAAGTGTCGTGTTGTTGCTTCAGCCCTCAAAGGAGCTGTTTGTAAAAGTTTAAATGTGCTTTTTTTGTGGAAGTGAACGCAGTGACCTGGCAACCACGCTGAGTTTAAAGAAAGGACTATGCAGAAAAGATACAGGATGGGGCTTTTTTCTTTTTCTTTTTTTTTTTACATTCCCTGCACGCCCCCATAATGACACATTTTACCCATCATCAATACCATGAGGAGGCGGGGTTCTGGGAGGTGTCCTGTGTGTTGATTAATCAAATTAGCATTCACACTGCTGACACCCTAGGAACTGCTCATAACTTGCAAGTTGGTCTTTTTTTCTTGAATCAGAAGTGCACAAGGTCCACGGTTAAGTCGAGTCACAAACATAATCTTTAAGCCTTTGAAACCCTTTTGATATGAATTTCGTTCAAAATCTCGAGAAACAAGGTTTCATTTGTTTGGGCCAATAAAAAACACCTTAACCCATTACATGTCTCTTTAAGTATAAAATCAAGTTTTCAGGTTGTAGTAAAATGTGTAAAAATCTGTAATTTGCAATGTCATAACCTTTTTGTTTTATGTTTAGACTTTGTAACAACAGTCTTAGCCAACTGCCTGCTAAAGGCCACAGTGTCGCTATTGTGGAGTGTGTTTGTTCGTGTGTGTGTGTGTCCCTGTGTGTATGTGTGTGTACGTGTAGCACAGAGAAAGGGAGAAAAGTAATTGTTGGCACCTCACCGCTCTCAAAGTTGCCCTTGGCTTTGTGCTCTTCACTGCAACCTGATCTTTTCATTCCGCACCTCAAAAGAAGCCATTTTCTGTTAGCTCCGCTTCCTCTCACTGTTCAAAGGTGCTTGAGTGTGTGTGTGTGTGAGAGAGTGTGCGTGTGTGTTGTGTTTACGTTGAGTGTTCAAGAGCATCTTTCTCAGTGGGAAAAAGAGTCTTTTTTTCCACCAAAGGAGAGGGCACGGCGACAATGTCAGCGCAACTGATTAGAACCGGCCACATGAGAGGGGAGAGACAGACAGCGAGAGGGAGGACATTTGAGCGTAAAAGGCAGGGAGAATCTTTGATGTGATCCTCCTTAGTCTCTTTTTCTCGCCCTCTTTGCACTCATACAGACACACACACAGGGACACACGCACACACGCAACACAGTGGCTTATGTCCTGCTGTGTTGCTGACATTTGAAAAGGTAAAGTGAGGAGAGGGGATGCGAGGAAAGCAGGAAAGAGGGCAGGGAAGAGAAGGAGAGAAGATGAGAAGAAAAAGGAGCAATTTGTCGCGGGTTGTCTATGTCTTGGACTGACAGACTGTTATTCTTCCTCACTCGCCCCATTGTGTAAGGATAGAAAGAAAAGAAAAACACTTGGCAGTTCAGTTTGTTGCAAATGTTTAGATGAATCCAAGATCAGGAAATTAAGACTTATGCTATGTTTGCATTTCCTCGGCGGTGTTTGCACAGTTGCGCTGGTTTGTCCGACTTTAATAATTCACTGTGTTTGTCTGCATTAGTGCGAGAGATATTTAATTTTCTTTGGCATCACATGGTTTTTAAGGTCGCTTTGTGGGTCAAGCTACCTAGCTGGTGGTTTGGAGACACAAATTAAAACGTGGCTCAGACCTCCTGCCACATCTTGTCACTCTCCATTTCGTCTTATCCCCAAAAGTGCACAACCCCTATTAAAAAAGTATCTTCACTTTCTCTTCCTCTTAATGCGTCTAATTCGCACTGATAAAGAAGGGCCTTTCTGGCAGAGAAGGTGGGAGCTGCGGCCGCCTGTTTTGCTGTGCTGTGGGATGTGATGTCCCTGTGTGGGAGAGATGGATGTCTTGGCTTGTTCCTATCACTGCTGATTCCCTGGCAGACTAAATGGCCAGTGCAGCGGTGCAGTCAGAATGAATGGCTGGCCTCTGTCTTCCCATGACAACCTCCTGCCTACCCACAGCTCTAATCCTCCACCGGTTGCCATTGATCCGACTCTTATTGATTCTTTCTCTCTCTCTCTTTCTTTCTTTCTTTCTTCTTTTTTTTCTCCCATCCTCCCTATATTTGTATCTGTCTCAGATCTGTCTGCCCTGGCCAAGAAGATCAAGCTGGAGGCGATGGCCACTTACCACAATAACCAACAACATGGCGGGCCCAACGGAGAGAACGGCGACCACAACCCCGGACTGGGTGAGTCTCGTCCACTGGTCCATCACACACTGTCAAGCACAAATGCGTGTGTGTGTGCGTGTGATGTTTAATTGCGGCCGTATAACATGCCGCGCCGTTTTTGTCTGTACACATCTGCGACGCTCAAGTCAATACGACTTGAGCAGCTGTGTTTATGTGCGGCCGGCTGAACCAAGCTGATTAAAACCAGGATGTGACGTCACCTCTGCTTCCTTTTGAGAGACTGTGTATGAAAAAAACTAAACAGCGATGAGTCAGTTCCCTTCAAACGAAAAAGTCAAAATAGACATCTGGGCCACATAATCCAAACCATCAAAACATAAAGAGCAGATTTTATTTAATTTGTTGGGATATATATTTATGTTTTCATCAACAAATTCTCATCAACAAAAAATAGTTTTTTCCCTTCTTTATTTTGTTAAGACTGTGATAATTGCCCTCGGATTTGTTTTCATACTTATGAGATTCCATGAGATACAGGAAACGTATCAGGAAAAAACACAGTTGGTCATCCGCTTTGTTAGCCTCAAAAGGTTGCCGGCAAATCATTAGTAGATATTAATCATCACATCAACATAGCGCAGGGCCCATACCAGCTCTGTTACTCATTGTCAACATGGCAATGGTCATAATGAGTAACATTAGCTCATTTTACTGGAATGAAAGTCTCATTTTCAGAGATAAGTAAGCAGATTTTTCTAATTGACAGTAATGAAGAATCCCCTAATTATGGGATAGAGTCGCTTAGTCTACTCATTATTTGTGCAGGTAAAAATGTTTTAGTCATATCTTAAAAACTGTTCCCTTTACTGCAACTGATGGCCAGCTTTGCGGTGAAGGAGAAAAAGTGGAGCAGCAGCAGGATGATAGCGAGCGCACCGGAGATGATAGAGAGATGAATAAGATGAGAGGCTGAAGCCAAATCAATAGTCTTCTCTCTAATTCACTATCCTGAATGCAAACGACAAATGCTGGACAATCGATTGGCGGGACGGACACACACACGCACGCTTCTGCGCCGACGCCATCACACACGTACAAACACACACACAAACAAAATGGGACGTACCACCCCCACTGTTATCGACAGGTTAAAGCGACATCAGTGTGTTTAGACAGATGACAGGGCTTATGGAGGGTCTGTGTGGAATACGCTATAAACCTAGGACACGTACATACAAACACACACACACACACGCGCGCGCACACACACACACACACACACGCACACGCATGCACACACACATACACACACACACACACATACAAACACACACACACACACACGCGCGCGCGCACACACACACACACACACACGCACACGCACACGCATGCACACACACATACACACACACACACACATACATACACACTCACACACACACACACACTATGTGTGTGTGGTACATAATGCAAGGCTTAAGGACATTAAATGAAAAAGAAAAAAATGTGTCTTGTCTTTTCGAAGTAAACGGAGGCAAAAGTAAAATAATTGTATGCATAAGTCCACTTCTTCTGGCTTTGACTGCGCATGTGTAGTGATGTCTGTAAACAGTCCCCATCATAAGCATTGTTTACTATTGTATACACTCAGTTACGACTGCCAGCATCTGTGCGCAGTTAGGTGGCATGGTTACCACCAGCCATTATAAACCTGTAAAGCTTAATCACTGTTAATGATAGAGTCAAGTGGAAACACACACACACATAAAGCGAAAGGCATACATACACACATAAGCACAACGTCTTTTTTTTCCATACCGCCACCCACGGCCTTATGGGAAGGATAGGCCCCTACCAGACTTCTAACCACTACAAAGGCAATCTCGGATTACACACACACAAACACACACAAACAAACACACACACACACACACACACACACACACACACACACTCACAACATGCTGAGTGTGACACCTTCCGGGGAAGAGCGGCGAGCAGACATTTCTGCATTTAACAAGATCTTCTGGGAAATTTACAGTAACTATTTGTTTACTGTAATGGTTTGTTTGGATAAACATAAGAGAGGCACTTTGACTTTTGATGTTTTTTAATGAAACATGAGAGAGAGTGATGGGAGGGCAGAGAAAGTAGGGGGGTGGAATAGTGTGGGGGGGAAACCGAGTTAAGGAGGTAGAAGGCAAGGGTGGATTGGGGAGGGGGGGAGCAAAGTGCAGCGCTGGTTTCTAACCAAGGCTTGATATTTGGACTTGGCTGCCGGTTGATTGTCAGAGCATCTGGTTATTTAGCTCCATTCAGACAGATCTTTTGTTTGGATTGGTTTCTGCTCTGGGCAAGTGAGAGACTAATCTGCCAAATGCACAAAGCACTGCACATATGTCCAGCGAGCCTGACTCATAAAGTCAACGCCTCTCACTCTTTATTTCTCAGTTTTTCTTTTGTGTTTTTTTCTTTCTTCTCTCTTTCCCTTTCCCTCCATTATTTGTTTTATTTCATCCCTCCTCTTTAGATAGCCTTTTTCTTTTCTTTTTTTCTCGCACTCATTCAATTATTTGTGACAATTGTGCGGAATATAGTCCAAGATTTTTTCCCCCTTTGTGTTTATAATTACCCAGCGTGCATTGCTGGCCCGGCACCAGGACTGCCATCAGCTTCTTTTGTTCCACTTCCTCCCTGTGTTTCTTTTGTTTTTGTTTTTCCTTTTATTAAATGATAAATATTTATGTCATCCCACCTCCCCCCTCAACTGGATTGTTTGTTTCATGAATAGAGGGACTGCAACAACCCACTAGGGTGCTGTTGAGAGGAAGGATTTTGCTTTAAAGATAGTGAACGCTTGTCTTAAAGAGAGGAGTGCGAAAACAACAAGAGTGAGGAGATCGGCCGAGATAATGAGAGTTGGGTTTCAACCAATGAAAAACGTGTTTGGTTTTATTGTAAAAGAACACCGGGGCATTGAAAGGAAAGTTAGACCGTTGTCTTCATTGCAGAGAGGCTGAATTTGTGTTTTTGCAATTTGTGTTTTTGCACACTCACTGAAAAGCACAGAAGCATCAAAAATACAACAACACATCCCTGCCAGCGCGGCCTACATATCTCTGTGTTGTAATAAGCAGGACCAGTGTTTTCTGCCACTTACCCTTCCCTTTTTCCTTCATCTTTTTTAACTCCATGCTCTGCATCTGTAAACCCCTTGACACTTGAATGCACACTTGTTTCTGGGTTGTGGTGTAAGAGGCAGGGCAGCCAGTCCAGGTAATATCGACATCACAGAGGATTGATATTGGTTTCCAGTTTCAATCCTGTCACTACAGAAGAACTTGAGACAATGTGGGCTTTTAGTTCAGTACACACCACAAGACCGAGCAGAGGAAGGACTTTTGCGATTTGTTCCCTCTTCCTCCCTATGGACATACTATATACAACTGAAGCAAAAATGAAAGAAGTCAGGTGCAGGTACATTTGACGACCAATGAACAGATCATGCGGTTTGAACTTTGCGTTATGAGAGGGAGCAGACTCTTACTGTTTTGTTGTTCCTGTGCTCTGTCTCTCCTTCTATACATCTCTATATTATTCTATACCCCCCTCCAGCAGTTCTGGATCAGTTGCCCTTCATGATGATGTCACATCCCCTGATCCCTGCCAGCCTGGCGCCGGCCTCCGTTTCCATGGCGATGGGCCAGATGAACCGACTGAGCACGCTGGCCAGCATGGCCAACGTGGCACAGCTACACACCAAACCCCCCAACAGGGCTCCCACCTCCGTCATTAAGGTGAACTCACATTCTGAGACACTAGGAACTCGCTGACACAAAATCATGTTTTGATCAGAATCTAGAATCAAGTTTTTATCTCTCTTTCTTCAAGGGGTTACAGCTTAAAACCGGTAATTGTCTTCTGTTGGATATATTCAAGTTCTGGATCACTACCAGAATGTAATCAGTTGTTCCTTGGTTTAAAGCCAACCCCATATCTATTTTTACTTTTCAGAGATATCCTGAATCACAGACACTAACTCTGACCTTCTCACCCAAGTTGGTCACTTAGTTTAGAAAGTACGACAGTCCAACGATTCACTAATTCAATCTTTGGAAGGATTATATATTTCCACAAATGTCATATGCATATAGTCAATCGTCAGTCTTATCAAAGTATTACATAACAAAATGCCCTCATTAGTTGCAGGAAATGTTGTGTCCGGTCATCATTTTTAACGATGCAAACCATTGTTTTTCAAACGCAGGGTTGGGTCCCAAAGATGGTTTACAAGGCTTACTGAAATGAGTGTCAAATTTCTCTCTAAATACCTAAGTCATTGGACTCTAGGTGATTTATGAATGACTACTAAGTAAAATCTTTCTGTTTTACCATTTAAAAATTATTGTAATTTATAAAAAACACATAACTTCTGTGATAATGTTTGGGCTTAAGAACAAAAGCAAAAGCCAAAAGAGCGTTTATCAAGTGACAGCTAGCTTGCAAGATAGCCAGAGGCTAGCCTTAGCTAAAAGCATAATTTTTTGTTTGTTGGTAGGAGCGAGTGCGTGACAGCCCCTCCCCTTCTAACTCATTGGAGGAAGCTCAGATGTCGTCCAATCACAGCAGTGTGTCCAGCTCACCTTCTCACACAGAACGCACTGCAGAAAACCCACGTACGTACTTCCCAGTACCTCGTCTTGATGGTAGTAGCATGAAAGCATTTTTACAAAAAATGAAGTATATTGTAGCTGTAACAACACTCGAGTTATGAGTTATGGTATGTATCTTTCTTTATGTTACTTCCAGACCCACTCGATGGCGGCCTGTCGTCAAGTCACAGTGTGTTAGGACATCATTCCCCTGGTGCGGTGCATGGGCCCAGAGAGACAGATGTGTCTACACTGGAATACAGCAAGGAGAATAGGAGGGGCCATGCCAACAGAGGTGAGATACCCTGTTATGTTTGTTTAGCATTGGATCTGGTTCAGCAATAAAACTCTGCTCTTCAGACAAATCACAAATTGAAATGTAACTTTTATCTTGTATTTAGATGTCTTTAATTTAAAAAGTAATTTGATTAGCCCCATTGGTAACACTTTATAATAACTATCCGGTGTAACTCGTTAATAGATCATTAGTAAACTCTTAATTAATGATTTATTAATGATTTGTTAAGTGTTTGTTGGCAGTTTGTTAAGGATTTAACAATGCCTTACAGACAGTTAATAGACCATTAATAAACTTTTAGTTAATTGGTTATAAATGACTTGTTAAATGACAGTTAACCGTTTGTTAAGGATTTATTTATTTATTTTTATTCATTTTTTTAACCTTTATTTATACAGGTAAATCCCATTGAGTCCGAAGACTCTTTTGCAAGGGAGACCTGTTCCCATTTACACGTTACCATTCACACACCGATAGCTAAATGACAGTTAACCGTTTGTTAAGGATTTATAACTGTGCTTTATAGCATCGCAAAGGGCCATTAGGATGGATAATCCATGACATTGCCGTGATGTATGGACATTAAATGTCCCTCTGAAATTCTGTTTATCCAGTGTTTACCACAAAAAGTTCCCAAACCTCATGGGTTTGTATGTTGTTGTATACTTTTGTATACTACTGTTATGCCATGTGATGGCTCAGTATGTGTGTTTCTATAGATTAAACACAATGTTCAACATTTCATCTGTGGTGTTTCTTTGGTAAAAAACAGTACACAGAACAGCCTATGGGTGGAACAAGGTTGAGGTACAAAAATTTGATATTTTAAATATCATGTAAAATTTCTGTACCTTGAACTTGTTTCACCCATGTGCAGTTTTACAAAGTTTCACTGGTATTAGTAGAAGGTTAACAATCTATTAACAACTGATCTGTAAAGTGTGAGTTAATATATTAGTTAAAGGCCTATTTCACCGGTGGGAATTTGAAGGTGTATTGAATTCTGAGATCCTATGTAGTATAAATGTGCATTTTTTTAAAATCGGTTCATCCTAGCCTGAGAAAAGGCAGAAGGAGTGTTTTTTTTAACCCTATATTTCTCTTTCTCGTGACATCACAGAAAGAGAAACTGTGATGTCTTTTACTGTGACATCACAGTAATATTTACAAAGTAAGTTTTTTTTTAACCCTATATTTCTCTTTCTGTGATGTCACGAGAAAGAGAAATATAGGGTTAAAAAACACTCTTTCTGCCTTTTCTCAGGCTAGGATGAACCAATTTAAAAATGTTTTGCACATTTATACTACATAGGATCTCAGAATTCAATACACCTTCATATTCCAACTGGTGAAGTAGGCCTTTAAGTATTAGTTAATAGTTTATATATGTTATTGGGACGTTATTCTAAAGTTGCAACTATTCCTCATTTACAAACAATTAATAAATGAGGAATAGTTGCAACTTTAGAATAACGTCCCGATAACACATATAAACTATTAACTGATACTTAATAAGACATTAGTAAGTAATTCACTACTAGCTTCAAAATTATCTATCGGCTATCTATAAAGCACAGTTATTTGGGGTGACTGTGGCTCAGTTGGGAGAGCGGGTCGGCCAATGATCAAAGGGTTGGAGGTTCGATTCCCGCCCTGCCATCTGTGTCATAGTTGTTGTGTCCTTGGGCAAGACACTTCACCCACCTTGCCTTGTGTGAATGTCGATAGGTAGCCTGCTATCGGTGTGTGAATGGTAACGTGTAAATGGGAACAGGTCTCCCTTGCAAAAGAGTCTTCGGACTCAATGGGATTTACCTGTATAAATAAAGGTTAAAAAAATGAATAAAAATAAATAAATAAATCCTTAACAAACGGTTAACTGTCATTTAACAAGTCATTTATAACCAATTAACTAAAAGTTTATTAATGGTCTATTAACTGTCTGTAAGGCATTGTTAAATCCTTAACAAACTGCTAACAAACACTTAACAAATCATTAATAAATCATTAATTAAGAGTTTACTAATGATCTATTAACGAGTTACAACGGATAGTTATTATAAAGTGTTACCGCACCATTTTGCAATTTTATTGAATGTCACTTCAAAGGTCATGGTCTTGCTGTTTTCTGAGAATTTCTTGTTCCAGCCCTTCATTGTGGAATGATTATTAATGAGTAAAGATTGTTTTCTTGGACAAATCAATTGCCTTTGAGCAAAGTCTGTCAATACAGTACAACAAGCATTCAGTGTCCATCCATATCCATCCGTCTCTGTCATCATTCTTCCTCTGTGGATTTAAACACTTGTGGCGGCTGTGTGTGACGGTTTATTTAGCACTGTTTATTTTTGAGAGAGAAAGGCTTTCCAACAGTCTGATGAGAGAGAAATATCTCCGTAACTGGTCGATAAGGATTCACAGCCTCACCCCCTTCTCTCCTGCTCTTCTCTCCTCCTCGCTGTCGACGGCCCCCCCTTCGGCTTCCCGCGGAGTGCAAAGACAAATAATTCTGCAAAACAGAGCTCCATTAGACCAGGAAGCAGTGTTACATTAGCGAGCCATTTGCCGGGCCGCGGCCTAACGAGCCAGGCGGCCTCCCGCGCTCTCAGCTGGACCTCATCTGCATAACGACCGCCTCCCTGTCGTTAGGGCCCGCGTTGCCACGGCGCTGCAACGTCAGTTGTTTGGTTCTCTCTGTCAGGGAGGTTTGCATTAGCTTAATGAGGACTGCTCAAGGACAAACAGTCAGCAGAAATCTACAGCGAGAGCGGGAGAGAAAGAGAGACGGAGAGTTTGTGTGTGTGTGTGTGTGTGTGTCTGTCTGTGTGTGTGTGTGTCTGTCTGTGTGTGTGTGTGTGTGTGTGTGTGTGTGCGTGCACGCACATGTGCAAATGTATTCTAATACTGAAACACATTATTCAGTAATCGAATCTAAAAATCACAAAGGCCTCCCAGGTAAGGGATCCGATGCTGTCAGGTGTCCGCGAACATATTGACAAAGCAGTGATGGCACTTGCGACGTGTATGCCATGCATCACACACACATTGCATTTATGCAATTGATTTTCAATAGATTTTGCTGCATGCAAATGAAACACATGTACATTTGCTGGATCGGAGGCTTTTGTATGTGACCTACAACATCACAGGATAGCTTTATCGTGGATTGAACGGAATTTCAAAGAGCACTTCAGCGCTGTCACTCTGTCAATCCATTGTATGATAATCTTTGGAGTGAGTGTGTGTGTGTGTGTGTGTGCGTGTGTGAGAGAGCCAGTTTTGGCTGTGTGTGCTGTTTCAGTGGTCTTTGAACAACGTATCCATGCAGCAAAGATCAGAGGCCATCCCTGACACCTCACTACCATTAACCAAACATCAGCAGAATTTTATTCTCTCTCTGTCTCTCTCGTACTCCCCCCCCCCCTCCCGCTCTCTTCCGCTGACTGGCAGTCTTCACGTGGTGAAGTTCATTAGCCCTGGGGACGGGTGGGAGAGGAATAAGAGAGATGAAGTTTGGAGGAAAAGAGAAAAACAGACAGTGACCTTGGTTAGGGAGATGGGTAAATGATCAAACGAGCTGGCAACCGTGTGTGTGTGTGTGTGTGTGTGTGTGTGTGTGTGTGTGTGTGTGTGTGTGTGTGTGTGTGTGTGTGTGTGTGTGTGTGTGTGTGTGTGTGTGTGTGTGTGTGTGTGTGTGTGTGTGTGTGTGTGTTGTGTGTGTGTGCGTGCGTGTGCGTGTGTGTGTGGGTGTGTGTGTGTGTGTGTGTGTGTTTATGCCAAATGTGAGTGTGTGTGAGTGTGAGGTAAAGTAGGCGTAAAACAGTAACTCAATAAAGGATCAGTCACATCCAAGGAGCCTGGGGAGCCCACGCTGCTGACTGCGCACTTCAGCGGCTACGAATGTGTGTGTGTGTGTGTGTGTGTGTGTGTGTGTGTGTGTGTGTGTGTGTGTGTGTGTGTGTGTGTCTGTATGTGAGCCACGGGAGTGTAGTTGGATGCCCTCCGCTGAGCTCGCCAGCACCTGCTAATTACCTTTCTCTACAGAGCAATGCTTTTAGCAAGAAAGAGGGAGAAAGAGGAGGAGGGGGGGAAGGGGGGTATTGCTTCTCATCTGTGAAACACCTTGAATGTGACAGTTGCCAAGACGTGAGGCCGAGGCGGAGTAGGGGAGGTGGGTGGATTTGGAGCAGAAGATGCTGTGGTCAGCTAAGTGGAGAAAACACTGTCATTTGTCACAGACAGAGAAAAGTGCCAGATATCACATCGCACGTTCACACTCGTCTCCGCTCCAATAACCACCGGACTCCCAGGACGTCACCGTCCTCAGTGGCTCGGATGACAGTGAACGCATAAAGTGAGCAACTGCCTGATGTGGAGGAGAGGAAGAAAAAAAAGAAACTGCAGAAAAATGGCTAATCTTCATCTCCCCCACTGTCACGAATCGGGAACACGCAGTTCTCAGGTTTACAAACAGATGGTCATCCATAATGCAGCTTCTTAGCTGTTTTTATGGGAGGTGTCAAGCTGTGGTGCATTATCAATAGGCAGAGTGCCATCTAATAAAGCCTAACCACATTTTCAAAACCCCAAACCAGGACTTCGGCGTATGTACATGCACACAGTAATTAGTGTAAACACCTATTTACTGATGGGCTTGATATGTTTACAATAAATTAAATAGACATATAAGTGAGCTATTAGTGATAAAAAGTTGCATTCAACATTGGATATATATAGCATATATATATATATATATATATAGCATATATATATATATATATATATATATATATATATAGTTTGATTGTATTTTATTTTTTTTTACTCCGAAATGCATGGAAACAATACATTAAACAGGAAAGAAAGAATATGTGTGTTGGTGGTAGTAGCGGACACTACTCACATTCATCAGTAATAACTTAATAACCTCTTTCAATTAATTGTAACTAAATGAACATAGCACTTAAAAGCTGAAGTTGAATGCACTGATAGTAGGTTGCTTTGGACAAATGCATCTGCCAGATTGATGTCTTGTGGTATAAAGAGTAGGCAATGATAAAAAACAAACAAAAAAAAACACACAAAATATGAATAGCCTACATACATTTAAAATTATGAGAATGTTGATTGTGAAGGTTTCTTTATTTCAGATAACAAGGTAAAGCCACCGATCACCTATTGTCAACCAAACCTAACCTTTTATCATCTCATCGCTTATCCCCACGCCAAAAACAAGTCTCAAATAAATACTTTAATTTTTTAGAAAGGCCTAAAACAGCTGGACGCTGTAGCCTTTTGCAGACATCACTCAGACAGAGCATTTGTTTCGGGACTATTTTCAGTCACATATTTTGTGCCAAATGGTTATTGAAAAGCTACAGTGCCCATGTTCAAGATAATGAATGGCTATGTTACCCAGCAGCAGCACGTTGTGACTCATTGTTTTTTTTTTCCTCTTTTCTTTTTTTTTCTTTTTTATGGTATCACAGTCAATTCATTATTGCTTTTGGTCTTTTGATATGTTTTTTGTTGAAAATAAGAAAAACACTGAATATGTCTGCTAAAAATAAAAGCCGAGTAAACGGTAAGAATGTCTGTCTTTCTGCCCTTTCAGATACCAGCTCCTTGGCCACTCACACAAGCAGGGAGAGCTGTGATAGACAAGTGTACCAGAAACCCCCGTCAGGCAGGCAGGGTTGCGAGAGGGTATCTTACGCTGTGGGACAGAAGCTCGCAGCAGGTCTTCACCACACTCCCTTCATCTTCCCGGAAGGCTTGTCCTCCATAGAGACCCTGCTCACGAACATCCAGGTGAGCCTCTGCCGGTGGCTTTATTATTATAATACTCCGAGATGAATAGAAAAAGGGAGATGAGCCACTCTTTGGGATTTCCTAAAATGATAAATAGCCGGTGAGGGTATACATTTAGTATGTGCAGTAATTGGGATGGGCGTGTGCTGACCTGCTTCTCAGATTTAACATGTCTTTGTTAAGAGCCGAGTCACAATGAAAGCACTCACAGTGGTTGGGCTTTCACAGGGATAAAGACACCTTTTTAACCTAATTTGATCCAGATTATTTTTGTTATTATTTTTTTCCTGTCTGGGTAAATCCAGCAGTTACATAAATGAGGAAAACAAGAGACTAAAATATTTCCCTAAGGAAGAGCAAAATCATGGTAATATTTTTTACATTAGCTTTGTTTTCAATATGCGGCATAAAAACAGACATATCCGCTTATGATTAGGAGATCACAGGGTTCTCTCTGGTGCATTTTTAATAGTTCGTAGATGGCAGACAGCCCCCCAGCGGCTTCGGTGTATGGTGTAACCTGTTGATGTGCGCCTGTGTGTCTCCAAGCAGGGCCTGCTGAGAGTTGCCATAGAGAACGCGCGGGCGCAGGAGAAGCAGGACCAGCTGGAGAGGACCGAGCTGAAGATGGAGCTGGTCCGAGAGAGAGAGCTCAGAGAGACGCTGGAGAGGCAGCTCAGCATGGAGCAGAAAAACAGAGGTGGGCCACGTCATGCATATCCAGGCTTCACACGCAGCAGGAAAACACCACAGTATGCTTTGCGCAAAGAGCAGAGTAAACCCCTAATTATTTTTAAACCCTTCAAGGTGGAGTCTGTGGTTCTGGAGAACGCTTGTGGTCAAAATCACCCTTTGTCAAAATCAGTCAATATCTCCTCATGATCCGCTACCTGTACTGTGTGTGCACACTGAACATATCCAGTGCTAGTACACAGCCTAGGCTCTGTAAACCGACAAGTTGCTGGCAGTGGGTCCCTTTGTCTACATACCCTTTGTTTACATAACGGGTTACAGAGCCTAGGCTGTGTATTAACAGCAGATTTATTTTTCAGCACACACACTGTACGGAGAGGTAGCAAGTGTGGGGAGATATTCACTGGTTTTGACTAAAAGAGTTTTGCCAATACGTTTTCTCTAGTTACACTGAATCCACCTTTAATTTTTCTATTGTTTGTTGGTGTGATGCTGTGTCATCATAAAGACTGGCATGGTGTTTATTTTTTCCATCTAAACACTGATAATTCTGCAGTGCAGCTAAACTAAGCTTTGTTCTAATCCTCTTCTAAACTGAGAGGATGTCCGATAACTTAAAAATCAGTCAAGAAAGTGAGGACACCAACTGTATGTTCCTCCTCAAAGCTTCTGCCAAGGTGAATTAGACTGATTTTAGGCAGTATGCTGAAAACTAAATCAAGTCTAGCGTGTTCACAAAAGCTGTCATATACAGTACAGCACAGTGAGAGCAAAGATGGAACACCAGATGGAAAAGTTTGTCCAGTAGAACTTTTCATAATAATGTTCACCTGTTGCAGTTGCAGTGTATGTGGTAATAAATAAATAAAATAGGGTTTTGTTTTAGACCAGCAGTGATGCATCAGTTTTGTCAAAAAACCTGACAACCAAATATCCCCTATGAATGCATTGAATATGATTTCTTGCGGATCATACTGTACTTTCAACCATAGTGAAGCGGGAGCCAGGAGCATTGTAGCCTAAATCACTGAAATTAATATCTCATTCATACCTTTCAACAATACAACAAACACTCCAAGCTCACAATACCTTCAAAGTCCCTGGAAACTCTTGATGTAAAGACCCAGGAAGGTCAGGACACACAAACACAAAAAAATACAATAAACAAATCCATACAACAAAGGATACGAAGGAAGTGAAGTATACAAGTATATGACAAGCATCTGATTTATTTTGTTGCTAAGCACATTTACTTGTACTTTAGCGACTGACTTCCTTGGTCATCTTCTTCTCCTCGACTCAGTTCTGATTCAGAAGCGCCTGAAGAAAGAGAAGAGGAACAAGAGGAGACTACAGGAGGCTTTGGAAGAGGAAGTCAAACTCCGAGATCAGGCAGAGCACAGTCTGGTGCACACCGCCAACACACACACAGGTACGGACACATTTAGAAAAAATATCACATATTTCTGTTTTGGACTTTTGGGCCGGTATGATATTCTGACGGTATGATAATATTAAGCAAACATACCCTGTTTCACCGTATTGTGATTACAGCTCTGAAATGTGTTATTTTCAAATTAAAAAAATAAAATCCTGAACATAATCTTTTAAACAGCATACAGAATATTCTAAACATTAATAAACGTGTATGATAACATAATAAAATTATTCTAAACAAAGCATTTTTTTAAGTGAGCAGGTATGTGAAGGTATTTCGAGACATGCTCACTTTCTACACATTTCTCTTCTAGTAAATGTGGTTATGATACAGGAATTTTCTGAACATTAATGAACTTGTATGTTAACATCCTATGTGTTCTAGTGCCTTAGAATGGTGGACACAGATAGTGGCGGTATTGAAACCTTGTCTTTTTTCATGTCGCGGTATACCTACAAACCGGCTATCGTCCCATGCCCACTCACAGTCGAGCTATGTTCTCATTTTCATATTAAATATTTCCAAGCCTTCAGTGCAACATAGCCTCCGCTGTTTATACACGTTTCTAATTTAGTGTCTCTTAATTAATGACCAAACTACAGGCCATCAATCTTCGGCAGCCCCTCCTCACCCAGAATCTCTGACCCAGGACGTGGATGGGAGCAACCGCGAGGACAACAGGCTGGACACCAAGGCAACAGTACAAGGTACAGGTGTCCCGACAGCAAAAATATATACTGCCTCTTCAGTGTGTAACTGTGAAAAACAAGTTCATATTGAAATCTTGTAGCTGTGCAATTATTAGACAGAGAAAGACTGCTGGCACTGCTAAAACACTCTTCTATAACAGACACAAACAAAGAAATTATGAAAAATGGGAATGTGTATCAGCATCTGTTGTTATGAAAAAGAAGCCATTTCGGTGAATGAATTGTGAAGTAAACAGTGATATACCTGCTGTGTGTGTGTGTGTGTGTGGGGGGTATTTAGCTCCTATTAACTGAGCTGGGACAACAGATTTCATTATTTCACCCTACTCACTGCTTTTGATGCTCAACTGACCAGTGTACTGGAAGGGTTTTCACAGGGAGACAGCTCCTGGGGAAATTGAACAAAATTAAATGAAGCGTGAGGGCAGTTCACCGGGGGCTGCCGTATTAATGGAGACAGTCAGAGTTTAATATATTTATTTTTGCCGACATTATTGTCTTGGCGGGGATAGTTTAATGAGAAAATCCCACATGTAACACAACGACTTAAACGGACAGAAAAAAACAACGGCCGTGATCTCGGGCACCGGGTTTCATCTAAAGGGTTGCACGGGTTCAAGCCCACCTCTGCTCCGCACCATGCCAGGACCGCCAGTACCAGACAGCGTGCTTGTTCAAAGGCAATTTTTTTAATTGAATGTCAGTGAAGCAAGAAGAGAACTGGCCACTAATTAACGGCTGTCTTAATTGTCCTCGTGACAAGTTTGTTTGGACATAATTTGCATAATTAACACCCAGTAATAAATCATTTAAAGGGGAATTGTCTGTCAGACAGCAGGGGCAGGATGTGGTTCCCTTTGTGCCAGGAAGTTTTATCGCCAAAGAACAGGGATCAGGGGGCCAAATACCACTTTTTAACCAAAGCTTTTCTTAATAATGCTCTTTTATTTATGATCTGTGGCCAAGGTTGTAGACGATATTGTTCAATATTTATATGAATGCATTAATAGCATATTGCAGTTTTCCACCTGCTTTTACATTCCAATTGTAATATTGCTTGTGTTTTGTTAATCCAGATTTCTTTGTGGATTTCAGAGGGGAGAGTTTTCCTGCAGACCACTGGGATGTACTGAAGACGAGCAGGATGGATGGGTGGATGGCTGAATGGACGAATAGAGTGATGAAGATTTCCTCCTTTTATGAGAAATACTATCGAGAGGCATGCTCACTCGCTCAGTGGCATCTGAGATACGCATCTCAAGAGGAGGACTCCCCTATTAATTTCAAGGGGTGATGTTTGAACTTTCCCATTGTTCTCTTGTTTAATTTATTGCATTTATCACCCAAATCTTGCCCGTAGTGGGAACCAGTACTTTATTCTGATTATGTGTTTTGACTGTGTTTCTTTCAATCAAGGTTTTATACATCCCAGATGAAAATGTATAGTTGTTTATTTTTGTTTTGCTGTCAGTGCTGTCTGTCTGGACACAAGTGATGAATCTAACTTGTAACAGAGCTGTGTACATATACGTATATAGTCATAATTTTTGTTATTATTATTATTATTATTATTATTATTATTATTATTATTATCATCAAAAAAAAACATAATGGCATGTTGTACAGTCAGTAAATGACTTGTATTGTGTATGTTATGCAGTAGTGCAGTTTGACAATACAAATCCTTTTTATTAAAATGGTGTCAGTGCTTTCTTTATTTATTCCACAAGTTCAGTCCTCGAATATATCGTTAATTTAATTGTTTTTCTTATTGGACTGGCTTTTCATTGATTTATTCTAAATGCATCACAGCTATCAGAGATGTGGATTCATATTGTCATTTAGATGGGTTTTTTTGTGTGAGATAAACAAAGCATTTCTGTATCAGTAAACCCTTGAGATCTGTTTTGTTTGTGGAGGAGGGGAGTGGAGGGTGGGCATCCATGTGTTTGTTTCTATACAAACGTGAGGGTGTGTGTGGGCGGGGGGGGGGGGGGCGTTGATGAGTCATTAATGTTTGCGCCATCTCCAAAAAAAACCACATATGAGTATTGACAGACAGACAGGAATGTGGTGTGCATGGTCATATGTGAGGGGCACTTTTTGTGAATTATTATGACTATGCACGTTCTGTGTTTGTGGCTTCACTCATTTTTATCATGTTATGGGTAAGCAACTTTGAAAGCTAAACTTTGGTCAATAACTTGTTAAGAGCACAGTTTATGTACATTTGTAAAAAAGACTAAAAAATATAACTAATGAATACATAGGATTTGGATTGAAGCCTAGCAAATGACTGGTAACATCATATTAATAAATTGTAGATTCACTTGTTATAAAGAATTTGAAAATAATATTTTGGTATACATATACGAGGCATTTGAAAGCACCATGAACTGAAGCCAGAGCTCTACCAGGCCATCCAGAGAAAAGAGTGTGTGAGACCACACCAAGTGTTCGTCAGCTGGTGCAGAGGCTCAAGGGATGAATATGTTATAAATTATGTAAGGGGTTTGAGGATCACAAATGCTGTTGAAACATTGATTGTTTGGATATATTTGAAGCACATCAATTTCTCTAACAGTAGAGAGCTCATGATCCTAATTGGCAGGTTTCAAAAGTCATACGTAATACATTTCATCCATTTGTCATGCCAAAAAAATGATCTTCACAGTAGGCCCGTTTTTGCTTATGCACCCTTGTCTAAATTAGCCTGTGCCATTTCCTGAACACATGAAGATAAGCTGTGATGCGGGACTGAAACAATACCTTTCTTACAAGCAATTCTTCCTGAATACAGAGTGGCTGACAAGTGAATAGCAATGATTCACACAAATGAATGTGTGAATGAGTCATCAGCTTTTCAGATGACCACCTCAGAGGCTTTCTTGACTAAAAAGGTTTGTGACTTCATTCAGCACCGCTCTTCTCTTTCATGCTTCCTTGTTTCTCTCTCGCTCTCTCTCTCTCTCTCGCTCTCTCTGTCTTTTTTACACAGACACACACACATCCCTCATAATTCACAGAGTTGCATTGTCCTGCCGAGAGATGTGTAATGGAAAAGATAAATGGAGGATAAAGCTAAGGTGACAGCACTGAGCGTGCATGTGTATTTGCATGTGTCTGTGCATGCGTGTGTGTGTGCTCCCGCATGTGTGTACTGCACAACAGACCAGCAAACCATCTGCTCATCTCCTCTTAATGAACAAAGCAAACAGCAGGAGTCAAGGCTGTCTCCAAATCTGGAGTCTCTTTATTGGTAAGCACACACAAACACACACTCATACAAATACACACATCTCCGCACTGTTTAATCTGATTATCTTTGATTGAGAACAGGGGCAGAGCAACCTTTTTAGACCTCACTCCTACATCAGTGACAGCGAAGGTCTGAAACACAATTAGCAAGCTGTTCCTGAGCTCTGCTTTGCAGTCACATCTGACCACAGGCAGCCAAATAGACCTAATGGGCGGGAACTAACCAATGGGAACTAACACACAACTGCATCTGTGGATGATGGGGATATGCAACACTATTAGACAGCTGTTCGCAATATATTTTCAAATGTACTTGGACTTAACATAAGCATTGGATCAGTTGGCTCAAAAGCAATCACAGCCAGGCATGAAGGTATACACACCGTTTGATGTCTATAAAACTGAGGGCCTGCGGTGTAAGACAAAGCAGGGCCTCTGCAAAGGAAGTCTGGACCTTGACAAGATATGACACTGTCTGCACAAGGCCAGAGGAACATAAGAAAAAGCCATTAATCTGGACATGTGTAGCCACATCCTGCTAAAAGGCCCCAAGGATAATTAACACTGTTGCCACTGTCAGAAAGCTGAGCCAAGACATGAGAAGAAACCCTGTCCGCTGCCTCTGTGCACATCTTCTTATCCATAAACACATATTACATATAGCAAATAGGGGTAAATGATGAGAAGGCTAAAGATCAAATAGTATTAGAGCAGTGCTTCAGGGCCTGAAAATACCATGTCGGAGATGCAAAGGAGAACAGCAAGACGGCATTGTGGGTAAGGAGATTGCCCTTCATTAGGAAGATCATCTGGCTAAAACATCCCTACTGTGTAACACCAGACCAATGGTTCTCAACCTGTGGTTATGGACCTCTTAGTGATCCTTAGACAAAGTCTGCAGATGGAGTTGACCCTGCTCTCAACCTTGTGTGGGATCATGGACGTATGTGATGTGGCATTCAGGGACCAATTTCATGTCGTAAAATAGGCTAATAGAAGGGTTTTGAGGTGTATTTATTTAATTTTTTTCAATTTGATTTTTTCCTTATAATAAGTTTTTTTTTAAATCTATTTATGACATGTTTAGTTAATTAATAGTAGGCCTTGTATTATTATTAATATACTATGTGTTATCTTTGATTTCATCTGTACGTTTTTGTCGTAGATAAAGCACATAAGCAAAAAAATTCAAATGTTTTATTTATTTATTTATTATTTAGCACAAATTTAGCAACTGATCAGAGACAAACCTTAGTGATACTCCACAATTTATGTGGTTTCGTGTGTATTACAGGAATTGGACATGTAGTGTTTGTTTAGGTAAGGTTATCAGTCGGTAAAAAGGTTTAGGAAACCTCATCTTTTCCTCAACACGGAGTAATAGCGCCCCCTTGGGTCAGTTTTCTGCTAATGTCAGCTTGACTGCGAAGGAAAACCTTTTGGTCTTCGCGGGCTCCTGCAAGAGTTCCTCCCCTCTGCTTTCTCCTCTCTGTCACAGCATGGACCATTTCTCCAACTTTATTTCGGTCGTTTAGTGTTGTTTTGTGTCGCTTTTCGGATTAACGGTGTCCATCTGGATTCCGTGACTCACCCGGACACCATGTTTACCACCACCGGCTCTCGGGGCCTCTGTAAGTATCCTAGACCGGCCGTGAAACCCGGGCAGCCGCAGCCCTAGCCCTCTCCCCGCTTCCCCTGTCAGTTTAAACGGTAACAGCTAGCTACGCTAGCTCATTTTTAGCAATCTGCTGTCATTCAATTACTCGAGGTTGTTTTTTATCAGTTTTAGCCACGTATTAATGATGACAGACCTATATTTTGCTTTCCCATTTAAGAGGTTGGTTCGGCTACGCTGCCGTCGATCAAAGTAATCGATTTTTTATTTCAATAATGGAACATTCAGATAAACCTATTTCTCAGGAGGATATGTGCCTCCAATACCGATACATACAAATGATACGCTTCTCTATAATTCAGTAACATAACTTTTGTCTACTGTACCTTAACATATGAAAATGTACCTGTCTGATCGAGAACTGTTTTGGGTGTGTATGTTTTGAATCTTCACAGACAAGGCTCCTCTGTCCAAAGGCCTCTTGCTGGTCCTCAATGGGCTGACTGTGATGCTCACCCTGCTGCCACACTACCAGGAGATGTTTGAGTACAACCTGCAAGCTGTCGCACAGCAGCACCAGGTGTGTCTCTCTCCAGCCTCTAAATGTTTGTGAGAGACTCAAACCAACACCTTTTGATTTACTTGGAGAGAAGAGTACAATATATAGGGTTGTACGATATCCGGACACCAGGCGATATGCTATAACAATCTTGGAAATTGCTATTACAATATCACTTGAGATAATTAAACTAATACTTAAATATACTTTTTTTTTCATTTGAGTTCACAGCCAACATAAACCCTAGACAGTGAGTAGATGGTTATGTATATTTTTACCCCTAGGCCAGGTGTAACAAAGCAGATAACTTTAATCTGACCCAGTTTTTGAGTTTGGTGGTCTTCACAACATCTTTAGTGAAAGGCTACACACTTGGCCACTTGCACTGGTAATACAAGAGTTATACTTTCACATCCATGCTCTGTACCACTTTGGCACTAGCGTCTACATGGGGGGGAGTCTAGGGCAGTTAGGGCTACATCAGAATCTGTTATAACAGAAACACCATCCTCACAGTGTGCTCAAAGAGGACTAACTAGCTTTGAGAAAAGCTTTCAAGCACACCTCATGTTCTTCAGCTGCGAGTGGAGGTATTGTGGCTCAAGAGTAATGCTGTGGCCTGGAAATGACCTCTGCTTCAGTGAGAGACAGAAGTACGTAACGGGAAGTCACTACCCTAATATAAATGCTTACAAAACACAGTTGCACAGTCGTCATGATGTCGACTCTGGTTGTCATCATCTTTGAAAAGAGACATTCCCCCCATACAGGACAACACGTTATTATCACACATATCACAAATTATTTCACGTGAGCAAGTCCCATTTGCTGATAAAGGCCATGAGATGATGAACAAAATCATTTCAATTAGTTAAGAAACAATTTGGTAATTCATATGTGGATTTTTGAAATGTCAGATTGGGCACAACATCTGTGTTATTGACATTCAGCAAAGGCATTGCTATGCAACAATGTCATAAAGTTGTCCATCTTCCTTTTTTGGTGCGTTAGGCGTATTTGTGTATGGGTAACTTATTTTTTCTCTCCCTTTTGCTGTAGGTGAGGAGGTTGTTGTTTGGCAGGCTGGTCTGTCTAGACGTGAAAGACGCCTTCTGTAGCAGCCTGCTCATATACAACTTCAGAATCTTTGAGAGGAGGTTTGGCACCAGGAAGTTTGCTGTAAGTACCAAAAACCATTGTAAGCTGAATACATAGATGGATACACAAAAAAGAGTCCAAATTGGATGGATTTCATGTGATCGATTGCTCTTTTACATTGGGTCATGTTTTGTTGGATTTATTCTCCAGTTATGTTCATAGACAAAAGCAAAATGTTAAGACACCTGTAACAGGATAGAACAATAAGTATCACCATCAGTGAGAATCGATATGAGCAACTGTCTCTTTTTGGGAAGAGGACACATAACTTCCGCATCAGGCACTAAGCAAATCACACATTTGAGTTTGTATGAACTTATTGAAATGGCATAAGTCACATATGAGACTTTTAGTTTTTTTCTAGGTTTTTCTAGTTCTATGTAGGGTTGTAACAGTATCACGATATAATACTTTTTGATTTGGTAAATTCAATGAATGTCAAAATAACTTTATGTGTACTTGCATTTACTTTCAACCCAGAAACTTTCAGTCAGTCTATGCCATACAAAAATCACAGCATTATAGAAATTTTTATTTGAAGTTGTCGTTTTGAACTCTGCTGCATTGCTGGCTCCCCCCGCGTGTTGTGTTGGTGTTACTGTGGGGAAACTTGTTTTTTTTTTCTCTGCGATATAAATGGTACGGCCAAATCTCTAGCGGTAGATGGATTTCTAAGCATCTTCTTCCTTCCAGTCTTTCCTGTTGGGCACTTGGTGTCTCTCTGCGCTGATGGACTTCCTGCTGGCTCAGGCTTTCCAGTATCTATTTGACTATGAGGTTGAGGAACTGCCGGCAGGACTGTGAGTATCTTTGGTCACTTCAGCAGCATGTGCTGAGCTTCACTAACCCATGTGCTGCATGACTGGAAAGAGAAAAGGCTTTTTGTATTACTATAATGGCCAACATGGATCAAATATGAACAACCTGGTATTACTTTAGTGAGCTTTATGATGTGTTCAAACCATGGGAAAATCTTAATTGTTCACCTCCACATACTGTATCACCAAGTTATCCTCTGGCAGTATCCATTGTGAATTTCCGCATATAATTCACCTCCACAAAAGGAGAGAAATGAAATGGCTTGACAAACTCAGTGAAGTATTAAGTTATTATCCCTTTTCCATTTTTTTTTCCTTTCTCAGGCTCGCTCCAGTCTTCTCTCTGTTTGCACCTTTCTACCTGTTGATCCCCAAGATGCCGGTCACCCAGATCCTGGGCCACATCCACATCACCAACAAGTCTCTGGTCTACATGGTAGGCCTGCAGGTAAGCCCATTTAGGAGCCATGGATGTTGGGGATGTATGCCATCTATTTGTGTTTTTAGCTTTTTATTGTACAGTTCATGAAGTATACTTGCCCTCCAACCACTCCGATCTGTTTCTGTCTTCTGTGTCACAGCTGTTGACTTCCAGCCCCTTCATGTGGCTCCTTGCACTCAGTGGACTGGTGAGTAGCCAATTTCTTCTTGTCATTCACTTTCATTCATAGAGTATTTTTAGAAGTGTGGCTGTATTCAAGGCAAATATGCAGAGTTAAATGTTTGTTATCTGTGGGTTGGTGTGAGTGAACTGTGGGATTACTTTTCGCATAAATCATTTGGTTAATTGCAATTTCCTTATCCATGTGTCTTTCAGATCTCTGGCGTACTGTATCACTCCAATTTTCTCTGGATACAGAAGCTCCTCTTTGTACCTGTCTGGGTGTCCTATATTGGACGATATATTCTGGAGCCGGTCTTCTCAAGTGAGTCCAACCATTAGTAATCCCATGCACAAATCCTCTAAATATCCTTTGGTCTGTGACAGTGCCCCATGGCCTGGCATGGAGTTGTCGTCTCTCTCTGTTTAATTGAGGAATAATATTTGTACACTTAGGCATTTGAACAGTGCTACGATAACTTACTATTTTTCGTTGTGCTTCATAAAAACACACTGGAGGAAAAGCAAATGAAAAAGATTTATGTGGGATTTGTTTACCTACAATTAGGCTAACATTAATGTTTCCAATTTAACTCTTGGGGACAACATAAAAAAACCTTACACTTTGCACATTACAACAATGTTTTTGTCTGCCTGCTGATGAGTGATATTTACACCTGTGTTCACAAAGGCTCTCAACCGAGCAGTGAGACGCCCGTGGGGATGGGTGCCACTCTGGAAATCCAGAGGCAGCAAAGGATGGACATGCTCGACCAACAGCTGCTGCTTGCCCAATACAACGAGGCCAGGAGGAACACAAGACCACAGCCACAGGTAGATGGATACGGACACACACACACATACATACACATACACACACACACACTTATTGATGAATCTGATGCCAGTAAGGGCAACATCTGTACATCTCACATATTTACAAAGTACTCAATCATGTCTCCATGTCCGTGTGTAGTCTGGGTTGTTCCATTGGACAAGGTTATTTCCCACTCTAAGACACAGAGGACAGAACAGACCCCCGACAGAGACTAGCCCCCAGGCTCAGCCTCAGACACAGCAGTCCACACAACCACCACTACTGGACAACTCTGCTGTTGCAGAAGAGCAGGTGGGGGATTGTCTTTTTTTTTTTTTTTTTTTGTAAAACTCTGTGATTTACAGATATTCTTTCACATTTGTATGACTTGGGTGACTCACACAACCCAGATACAGTCAGCTAACTCTTATTCACCAAAAGTACTTTTTCTGGGCCATCTATGCTTTGTGTTGTGCTGGGTAACCTTATGATACACAGTATTCCCAGGTGATGTTTTGTCTGCTGCTGCTCTCTTATTTTATTTTTTATTTTTTTTATACCACAGGTTGCACTGTTGGTTGAAATGGGCTTTTCCAGGATTGATGCCCTCGAGGCCCTCAGAGCTTCAAACAACGATATCAACATAGCAACCAACTTCCTCTTACAACACTGAAAGAGAGACGGAGAGAAAAAACCAACAATTGAGTTGAATTAAGGGCTAAGAGAGAAAGCGGTAAGAGAGGCATCCAAAGCACAGGAGCAATCGGGGACAATGAAAGACGGTGAATCACGGAAGACAAAAGGACATTTGTACACACATAATCTGAAAGGCTGTGTGTCGCGCTGACCCAACCTGAACTGAGCCAGATAACTGGTTGATTAATGAATACTTGTGAAGCACAAAATGGAAGACATTTGCGTCATAGCTTTCTGATGGCCGTTGTTCGTGCGGAACAGGCGTTATTGCTCAAGGCATCATGAGTCAGACCTCTTAATTCCAAGGGGTTCCTCATGAAAATATATACACAAAGACCACACAGGTCGTATCTTTTCTCACAGTTCATCTTCAAAAACAAAAAGAGTCTTCTATTCAGTGGAAGAAATATAGAGTGGGCAATTTGTTTGAAAACAGAACTGATGATGAAGCAAAAGAATCAGCTGCGATCCCACACATCCTCCATATTGATGCTAACTTGTAGCTATGAGACATTTTTTTTCTATTACCCCACTGTCATGTTCTGCCACTCTACTTCAGAAATGGCTGCTGTCAGTTTCAGCATCCCAGACCCTGATAGACATGATAAGTATGACGTGAGAAACAGACAAAATAAAAGTGTGCACACTGTATTTGAGGCAATGCATCATTATTTCATTAGTCAGGATTTCATCTCATTTTAGAAGTAAAGTACTTTTACAGTGACAATAGGAGTGAAAATAAGAATGCGGCACCTGCTAAGACGGTTGTGTTTAAGCCCATGAGGAGGTGCAGAGGTCATGATTACAACTTAAGAATTTATCATAAAAGAACCTTAACAATATAGCCTACTTTACCATGAGTTTATTACACAGTTGTTAATTCTTTACATTGGCAGTGTTTCATTAAAGTTGCAGGGCTCAACCCTTTCCTGCTTACGCTGTTTCAGCGAGTTGGCCCTACCCAACTAGCTTCTTCTGTATGCACTGACTGGCCCATTTGTAATTCTGCATCTATCTACACTGCCGGTGACAGACAGGACTGTTTGGAAGGATAAAGGTTAGATGGATTATCTCAGGATCTGTGAGAAGACTTCTTCTGTTAATGGCATAATTGCCTTTACAGACATGAGCTCGCATGCACAGATGCACAGTAGCCTTTGACTGTTTGTCACCTTTCACAATGCTCTCACATGCATATGTACACACACTCCTCAACGTTTTTATTTATTCCGTCTCAACCAAGTTTGAGCCTCTTTTTCTCTGCCAGCACTTCTGTCCGAATCATAGCAAGTCTTAAAAGACCAGTGATATTTATTATGCAATATCATAATGAGAGAAACCTTTGAAGACTATGCACTGCATAGTAACGACTTTGTGTATAATGTGCAAATTAAGTAATGTTGCAGCCACTCTGTATTGATGTCAAATGCAGATGCTAGTTTTATATTTTGTGCATAATAATATTGATAATATATGACCACTGAGAGGAATCTGTCATTTGTGTGTATGTATTTTTAAGAGTGATATAATATATGGGTGTGATGAGGAAGTTGTTGCATGAACAACTTAATAGGAACTGTACTGAATCATATTTGACCTGTGGAATAAATCAACTTGCTGACTTAACAATTTGTGTCGCATAGAAGCTTTTCATTATTATATGCATTTTCAAATAGTCTTCAGAGCTGTCTGTATTATTACTAATCCTTAGTTTATATCAATCCTTAATTGACGAAAGATGGGTCATTAAGTGAAATATAAAGTTTTAAAATGGTATGCGGTTGGATTTATTTTTTATTTTTTACCCTGTGTGATCTACGGAGAACATTCTAGCAGTTCAGAGAAGACTCTTAGATCTTAGATAGTTTTGTTTGAATGAATTGCCCTTGAGTCTACGCTTACACTATTCCCAAATAATTGCCAATGTCACAGAGAAGATGCTGTTACGTGGAAATGTTTTAGAAATGCAATCCTACAATTTGAGCAACATATTTTAAAACTTTAATTGGATCATATATCAGAAGCTATCACCTAACGGTCTAAATTGTATCCTTCCTGGCATCAGTACGAGTTTAAAAAAGGACAATACATTGTTGTAGTACTTCATTTCAACAGATGGTGGCACTATTGTGCTATGACAACACATGGGTTCATGTGCATCAAGTGAATGTTAAATCACAGTACATGAGCAATGTACATATCATTTTAACAAACACTTTGATAATAAATCACAGTCCGATTAATACATTTGATATTCAATGGCAGTTTTTTTTATTAGTTTTTTTTAGAGAAATGTAGCATGGTTCTGCCTTTTGATGCCTCCAAAAAGTGAGAGACAAACGTACACTCTGTGATACTGGGTCACAATTTAGACAAAGTTTCAATTTAAGCAGTCGCAATCCAACAAAAGTTTTGGAACCATTTATGAGGGGATATTATATCTTCCAACAACTTCCCCTGAGCTCCAAAGCAGCTGCCAGCATTTTAAGGATGTATTCTTTAACTTCCTACTGAGTGGTCTCTTGTCTCCAAGACTACCGGGGAACTGTCAGGCAGAAATCACTGTATATTAAACAGGACAATCTTGCTTATGCTTTGGCTGCAGTCTGCCTTTTCTCACTCAAAGCACATTGTGTCAGCCTTTTAGGCTTTTTAAAATGGAAATATTCCATTGTTAAGTATTACAGATTAAATGTATTGTTAGGCAACTATATCTTTCTTAAACACTGGGTAATAAGGAACGATTAGGAAGTTTAGAAAATGGAAAGATATGTGTGATGCCTCCAGGGGTTGAAGGAAACGTGCAACAGTAATTCTGAAAGCAATAGAAAGTGGGGTCTAAACAGTGGAGGCTTCATCTGTTAAGTGTTTTTCTTTTAACATATTTTGCATAACAAAGTCAAGAAAATTAAGTAGATTCACATTGGGGCTGATGAGAATTTAAAGGGTTGCATATACCCATAAAAGTGGAAAGGATATTTTTCAGCTCATATACGACAAAACTAACTGAAATTAGACAAGAAAAGACAACTAACTGATGCAAACGTACAGTTACAGATTTAAGAAATACTTTTAAAACAACAACACCTATATTGCTCTGTTGCTGTGGGGGAAAAAATCCACCCGTTAATGTTAAGTTAACGTTTACCACTAGATGGGGACATTGAACGAGGTCTTTGGTGTTGTTATTGACATAACAGGCACCTGCCACACCCACTTACTCTGATTATTCCACCGAGCAGAGGAGCTCCAGCAGACTGTGTTGCTCCAGGGTGGCTGAATATCAATGTAGAGAAATGATGCACATCTTCAAGTCAAATAATTCACCCCACCCCCAGAAAAAATTATTTGGTTCCCCAACTAATCCATTCAAACACAAAGGAGAAAATATGAGTAAAGCCATATAGTTTAAATCTCACGGTACACTTGCAATCTCACCTAAACTCACACATGTTGAGAAATGTGCTGCCTTTTTTTTTTTTTACCAAAAGGTCTCCTGAGTTCACAGTGGCATAGTTCCCTCCACCCTTAGCTGACGTCGAACCCAGTCAAGCGGTTGAACTTTTTAATGGCTGCTGAATTGAAAAGCCGCTTAAAACAGAGTGATTAATATCTGTGTGTCTCTTTGAGTTGCTCTGTTTAATTAAAGACTCCGATTAAAGAAAAGAAAACGTCACCGATAACAACCCTCATTAGGTAGGCCTACATTCTTTTGTGAAATGCATTTCATGTGCAGCATTTATCATGCCTCGTTTAGGAGGGGTAAGGATTTGGATTTCTTGAGCTGTGGGAGGGCATTTTAGTTTATTTTTATTTATGCAAATTGGCTTAAATTATGTATCATGATGGGTGTCCACAGGTGATTTACCTTGTGTTACCTTAACATTCCAGTGAGCATGTCCTATATATTTTGAACCGCTTTGTGAGAATGTAGTTGCATCAGCAATAGTAATAGAATGACAATGTATGTTCTGGGGGTTTCTCCTTGTCTGGCAAGGAAACCATAATCGTTTACAGTCCAGCCGACTGTGGCCTAGAATCAGCAGTTGTGTTGGCCCATTAGTCATTTGTAGCACTATTAACCAAGGCCTGCTATACTGCATATCATGACATACTTTTAAAGTATAGGAACAGAGTCATGTCTTTGTGTGTGTCTCTGCTCCTGCACTTTTATCCTTTTGAGAGAGGTTTTAGTTTTCAGTCTCTTATATAGGCCTATTATCTTTTTTTACATATCAAGCGGACACGAAGCAACATTATCCTTTGTTTGGAGTCATGGTAATTCAATTGCTAGTCCCGCAAAGCCAGACCAAATTACAGCAAGTGGTATGCAATTGCAAGTACAATACTCTCCTGATACTGGAAACAGGGCTGGGAGATTGAGAGTAAACCAAAAGAGAAGAAACCATATAACGCTTTGGGGAACTGAGGAGTTGGGTTTGTGTGCATAAGTGACTTCTTTCACATGTACATTTAGCTATTCATTTGATTCATTATTAATAGGAAAACATTTGTTAATGCATCTTTAAGTTAGAGGTCCGCTATAGAATCATTTCCAATGTTTTGACATGTATCTTTCATGGCATATATTCTATTATTGTCTATATTTATTCACAGAGGTGTAATATATTAGCATTCATATGTCAGTGTGAGTGAAATGCTTGCTGATGCTGTGCTACTGGCGTGCACGTATACACTTCAAACAGCCAGAGGCCAGTACCAGCTCTGGCACTGTCTCCGCTGTATTCCCTTGCCAGCACTGTTGCCATGGTAAGTGCATGCCGTTTTGTGGGGTTGCCATGGGGACCCTGTATTACAGCCTCTCCTCTTGCTCTCTCTCATCATGTTTCTGCATGATCATTTGTATGCCTCCTGTACAATAATGATTTTGAAAAGAAAAACCTTATAATCACATGGGAGTGCCCTCGAGGACTGCCTTCTGTAGAAACACGCTGAGGTATTCCTGTCACTGTTTCAGTGAATTGTTCAAATACCAAAACAGCTGAGCGACTCTCTGACTCTAACTTTGCATGGGTGACAGGGAAAATGTCAGATGTATGAGAATAATTTTGAACAATGCAGTCTCTTTTTCTGTCTTACTTGTTTTCCCATCTATGAAAGGCAAGAATGCCAAATGCCTCCCACTTATATGGTAATAATATTCAAGCTAGCCTGCCTTGAGATAATGACATCATTTGTTTGCTTCATTCCCTCTTACAATTACAGTCTGTCTGTGTTAACACTCACAGGTTATTGTGACTTTACATAGCACTCATGGCATATTTGAGCAAACATACAGGCATGTACAAACACACATACAGTACTTAGCCTATGTGTGTTTGTGCACCGTGAACCACATGTGAGAAGGTTTGCATCCCATTCTCAGGGCAGGGAGCAGGCGGCAGAAGTCACTGATGTTTTCCTCGTAGTCATATTCAGAGAAACTTAATAGTTAATGGCATCCAGGGATTTGGCATTCTCACATCCATTGTGTGCTGCTCTCTTGTATGCCACTTGAGGTCTGTGTAGTCTGTGCTTGTTTTGGTTACGTCAAAAGCAGAGCAATCTTCTTTAATCATTTTTGCTTTAGTAGGTTCACCTCAGGCTTTGAAGGTTTGTTCAACCTGTTTTTATCTTCCAGCACTGGTAGACAGCTTTATAGGCAACCTGATCTTCTTTTGTTTGTTGACACCTCTCACAGGATATGTGCATAGACCTGTCTGAGCCCAACTACAAGGACCACATTCCCACAAGATGCTCGTCTAGAAAACAGTCATTTGCAACCCCAGTCTTATTTTCAAAGGCCCTCTCTGCTCTAAGCCTATTATGGTGAGGTAAGCAGCCATCACTCCTGACCCTCAACTGTCACTGACGCCAAGCGTATGCCCGACCTTGTGTACACATATTATGAAAGCTTTGGGAGTACTTATCATTCCACCGTCAGGACCACATAAACAGCATTTTGATGTTTTGACAAAAATGTGATCACTATTTCTGTTTGTGCTGAAGTGGCCGAATAGAGATTATTTATTCGAGTTGAATCTTAAGTACCTCCAGATGCAAAACAGCAGTAGCCATTAGGTAATATTTAAAGACCCCACTAAAACAGAATTATTGGTTGTCGGTTTTGGGAGAAGAGTTCATCTGACTAAAAACTAGCCAAATGCTTCAGTGTCAACTGAAAAAGAATGAGCTAATCTGGCCTTAACGCAATCTTTTCACTCTATTTTCTATTCTTTCACTCTCACACAAATGAAATGGTGATGCACTACAGACTCACAGTTAAAAAACATAAATGTCAAGAAAGTTGACAGGAGTGGAAACGGCCTTTATTGCTCTCTCCCTCCTCCATAAACTACTGTATACCTTGCTCTTTCCGTGCCCCAGCACTCAGTAGACTCCCAAAGAATCTCTGAGCGTTCTCTGACCTTTGATAAGGTTCACTTCTTCTGTAATTGTACACACACACGGTATGGCATGAACGCATGCTACTTGCGCGACTGCGTTTATTTTTATGCATGCATGTGTGTGTGTGTGTGTGTCCTTAAACGTGAACACAGCGTACCCATTCAGACTAGTAGGTGACGGTGTTAAGCTGATGAAAGCTTTCTCTTCCGTTCCTCCCTTAAGTGAACACAGGCATGCACGTTCCAGCAGATCCATTACATCCGGTATAAAACCAACTCCACTAAACACTTCCGACATTGTCTGGACAGTAGGAGCGTCCAGCTGTTAGTGCATTTATCATAGAGGCTGAGAGCTGATTCTGGTTGTCTTTCTGCACCGCTGACATTAAGAAGTAAGATGTTTTCTTGACTCAACAGCCCACAGAGAGGTTTTTTTAGCAGACGCATCACATTTGAACACTTTCCTTTGCAGTCTGCCTACTCATAGGCCTAACCTTACTCTAGAGTAGAGACAAAGCAAACAAGAGTACATCACCCCTGCGGATTGTTCAATTCAACTGTCAGGGCAATGGCGAACATAAAATATTCCTAAAGGTTGTGTACCGTATTTGAACACCTGAAAGCCGAGTTATTGCAACAGCTGACGTAGGGTCAGGTCTCGTGAGGGGAGAAGGAGGAAGCAATGGGTTGTATTTTTTTTTGGTAAAATAAAAAGGTAAAAAAAACTACTAGGCCTACTGAAATTGCAATTTTGTTTGAGATCGAATGAAGTACCAAAAAAGGCATAGTTTCAGAATCAGTAGCCTACAAATGTGAATGTTACCCAACCCAACCACATCTGTCTGTGTCATATTTCATAGCAAGCCATCCAATAGTTATTTTATTATCTGGACCAAAGCGTCTGACCGACACACAGATATTGCTATTCCTAGAGCTAAAAAACAATCAACTCTGAAATCATGAAAATTTAAAGGTTATTTTTTAGTGACATAGGTAAAAAATACACAGATCCTGTAAATAAAGCAACGCAATATGCTGCACTACAGGTCAGTCGTGACAACACCAAACTGCGTTTTATTATGTTGTCTTGTCTGCCTGGTTGAAAGAGATAAAAGGGCGAAATTACATTTAATGTGCCTTAAAATGAACACTGGACAAAACTAACACCAGATTCAAAATTATAATAGGCTATTAAGTTATTGATGAATGAATCAATGGTGTAGTGCTGTAGCTGAAAATAATTCAATACACTACATACACATAAAGATGCTGGGTCCTTTAGGCTACTGTGTAAATGTGAATGACGGGAAGACAAACTCACACATCTTTATCAGAATACTCTTAGTGGTTTTTCACATCTGCACGCATGAATGGATGGGCACTTTGATCACCTCAGTGTTGGGAGTAAGAGATAACAGAGAGCTCACAATGTTCTTCCAGTCACGTTTCAGCACAAAGAGACCCCCACCCCCCTCACTACACTTCCCTTTTTAGTCTGTGCTGATTCACAACGGTCTGGAACCAGCCAGCTCTGGAAGCTCGTCTCCATGGAGACAAGGGTGGGAAGCAGCGTGATGATGTAGCTGGCAGAACAGCAGTCCCCGAATCATCCATATGTTTCGGTGAGTGTTTGTGTGGGAATATAGGTAACCAACACAGAGAGAAAGAGAGAGGGATAAAGAGAGAGAGAGAGAGATGATGACATTTCTCCTCTTGAAACAAGGGTAATTTTGTTGTCTAGCGGTGCACGCAATATAGCTTTTATCCAGTCCAAGAGTAAGTAGTGTGACCTGTCAAATCTGAGGAGGAAAAACAAACAGCTTGTATTGATTGACGGTACAGGTTGTGACAAGCATGTGCAACCAAATTCTTGTGACACACACAATCTCACACTCTCTGATTATATACAGCAACACAAAAACAAAAAACAACAACATTTAACTCTCAGTTCTCAAGCCGAAATATATGAAGGCCTATTCACAGCAACTAAACCACTCGGCAACACTGACATCAGGGGAAATCTGGTTTGACAGTTAATACTAGAGTTCGTCTCAGCTAATGCAAAAACTAATTACACGTCTAAAGAACTGGAAATTCAAGAAGCACTTTGGATGTAGATTGTCTGTGTGATGCTAAGAATTTGATTAGTAATTTTAGAGAGATTTTAAGAGTAGGCTATTTTTTCAGAGAAAGTTTGGCATAGACCTATGGTCAAAATTCATTTTCAACTGAATTCTAAACCACTTAGTATATTCTAAATATAAAAATGCCACAAGTTTGTAGTGGCACGCAGTAATGATAGTGCTTATAGAGATACAATTGTATAATGCAGGTAGGCTTAAACAGCTTTTGTAACCACCTCTGAAAACATCTTTGTCTGGTTCACCTTTTGTGACCCCACCTTACTAAAATTAAGCTCAAAAAGCTTTGGATGCCATGGTGATGGAGAGGTGTTAATGAACATATTCGAGGGGGTGGAGGTGGAAAGAGAGGGGAGGATCTGTTAGTCATCAGTTTAGGATGAGGAGTGTGTTTTTTATGAGACATGAGTGAGTGACACTCAGTTGGAGATTAACATTGAGAGATGAAAGCAAACAAATCAAAAGCACTTCATCAGTGAAATGTGAATTGTCCCCCAACATAAAAGATAAGCCAGAATAAATAAAAGATTTGTTCAAAGTGCAAAATAAGGGTTCCCTTCACAGTCAATTTTTTTTTTTTTTTTCTTTCGGACAATTTCACACAATACACAATTATCTCTTTCACATCATAAATCTTAATTAGTGTTGTCCGAAGGGTGACGGAAGAAGCCTAAGGCTTATCGAGTCCCGCCCCCACTTTCATCAGATTCAAAATCAGATACACATTTACTGATCACAGAAAAGAAAAGAAAACAGAAAAAAAGAAAAAGTAAAAAAACAAAAAAAAACAAAAAAAACAAAAAATAAAAATAAAAAGGAAGAAAATACACAAGGATTAAGTATATATATATATATATATTTTTTTTTTTTTTGTCTGTTAAGCTGCAGTCCAATACCCAGTCAATTTTCATTCTCCTTATTCATTGACGTTGCACAACTGACATGCTATCCAATTTTCTCGATGAATTTTAATTAGTCATTGTTATCCTCTCCTTCCACTGCAGCCATTTTTTCGATGTCTCCTTTGATATTAGCGATGGCTCCTTTCATGTCATCGATTCCAGCGACTTTTCCTTTGATAGCTGTGATGTCTTTTTTGATAGATGCAATACTGGATACAATTTTTGCTATCCCCTCCCGAACAGCTGGTCCATCCATATCTCCCAGCGCTGTAAATCTTCCGTCCCTCCCCTCCGCATGTGCAACAATCAGTTTCTTCAGTTTGAGATATTGGACATACAGAGCAAATCCCAAAGCAAGCATCCCCACCGTCATGCCAGCGAAGATGTATACATCTTCAACATCCTCAATGTCCATTGCAGCCAGGCAAACCATTTTCCATTCTTTCCAGCTATCCTGTGCGTAACCGGACAGGAAGGTGCCATCTGGACATGGTACCTCTCCAGCTCCTGCTTTTCTGGTTGAAAACATGCGGTCAATGGCATTTAGAGACCAAGTTAGCAGTTCCATGATTAATCCACTTGCTTCAGCTTTTAAGATCAGTTCTGCTCCGTTCTGATTTTCTGACAATGCAGAGTTTCTTTTGCCCTTTTATTGTGGCCTTTTCAATGTCATTATCTGGTAGTCTAAACACAACTGCAAAAGTATTCAAACCCAAACAAGTCATTCTGCTGACCTCTCTTTTACAATAATGTTATGATAGTGCCATCCACCTTTTATCCGCTTCTTAGTGCTCTGCTTTCAGTCTATAATTTTCCATAATTTTAGAGACATACATTTTTTTGAAATTTCGCAAACTGCAACTCCCTGTGATATCTTCATCAAGTTCATTCCATAATTTAATACCCTTTACAGAAATCGAAAATGATTTAAGTGTGGTCCGTATGTTTTTCTCTGTGAATCTTCTTTTTCTTCTTAAATCATGCGAGACTCCTCTTTCTTCAAACATTGCTTGTAAACTAACAGGAAGGCTTTTTTTTGAAGCCTTGTACATCATTTGTACGGTGTGGTAACTTACTACGTCCCGTAATTTGAGAATTCTACCATCACTAAAGAAGTTATTAGTGTGTGCCCTGTAAGTTGCTTGATATATTATTCGTATTGCCCTTTTTTGAAGGATCTCCAATGGGTGCAATGTACCTTTGTAAGTGTTTCCCCACACCTCAACACAGTAATGCAGATGTGGGGAAACTAAAGTCCAGTATAATACAAGTAAGGCCTTTTGATTGAAACAATGTTGTGCTTTCCAAAGTATAGAAATACTCCTGGCTATTTTGCCCCTAAGATGGCTAACTTGTGGTTTCCAACTTAACTTGTCATCCATTATTACCCCTAGTACTTTGTGTTGCTTGACCCTTTCAATATCTATCCCATTTACCTGGATTTTCACAGAGACATCTGCTGCTCTCCTACCAAACAACATAAATTTAGTTTTTTCCAAATTTAATGATAACTTATTTCGGTTTAACCACCCATGTAACTTTGTCAACCACCCATGTAACTTTGTCAATTTACTTCACTGCACAGCTGGAGATCAGAGTGGAAAAGTGGGGAAAAGGGACACTCGTCCATTTTATGCAGGGTCGACCCACTCATTGTGGTGAGAAAAGGGTATTAGAGACTAAGTGCAAATATAAAATATCCTACATTAACACCACTGATTATCTTCTTCCAACACATGATTTTTTTTAGGACTAATTAATTAAATACATATAGCCTAGCCTAAATTAACCCAACGAAAAGGGGATAAATACTGACTTTATGACATTAAAGCAAGCTAGCTAGGTGATAAATGGCTAACAGAATGCACCAAGTTCTTTCCGTCGTATAGGCTGAGAAAAACAACATCCACTATTTTGTATTGTATCCTGAGCCTAGGGCTAATGCTCAGAGCGTTTTGACAGGCAGAAAAAAAATTACGCACACCTACATAAATTGATGAAATACTTTTTACCATCAACAGTAGGGGTGGGAAAAATAATCAATTTTCCGATTAATCGCGATTCTCTCTCGAACGATTCCGAATCGATTCATAAAAGTTAATAATCGATTTATTAAAAAAAAAAAATGTTTTACTAGTATTTAATATTACTATTTCCTACGCCACTGTGCATGCACACCACACAAGTGCGAATTGTTAAAAGTGGCGACAAAAGGGCAGAGAGCAGCAAACCCATGTGACCTGCACTGGCTTTGTGTCTGTTTACGTTTTTGTATGAGAGCTGAATTCCAAGCCATACTTTTTGCACAATGTGTTGAAATGACATAGAAAATAATAGAATAGAAATCCTATAGAAACATAATTCACAAGAGTAGAAAGAAAATTAAACTGAATCGGTTTAGTTTTTACATACTTCCATATTGTGTTGAAATGCAAGCTGCATTATTGCAGCAATAACATCTATGCGATCAGGCAAATCTCCTGGTCCAGACGGACTTCCATCTGACTTTTTTAAGAAATTTTCAGCCGAATTATCGCCTTTTTTATGTTCAGTATTCTCAGACTCATTTGACTCAGGTAAACTCCCGCCTTCGTTCTACCAGGCCTGTATTTCCCTGTTGTTAAAAAAGGATAAAGATCCTCTAGATTGTGCATCATACCGACCAATTTCACTATTAAATACGGATGTGAAGATACTTGCTAAAATTCTCGCCCACAGATTGAAGGATGTTCTCCCCTCTATTATACCCCCTGACCAAACTGGGTTTATAAAGGGACGCCAATCATTTTATAATATCCGCCGGCTAATGAACATTTTATATTCCCCCAGAAATATTGAATCATAATGCCTCGCTTCTATGGATGCTGAAAAAGCATTTGATAGAGTAGAATGGAATGATTTGTTTTTCACCCTTGAGAAATTCGGTTTGGGTCCTGTTTTCACTTCTTGGGTTAAATTATTATATGCATGCCCTTCTGCCTCAGTATTAACAAACAGCCGTTACTCAAGTAGTTTTGATCTGCACCGTGGGACCCGGCAGGGTTGTCCTTTGAGCCCGCTCCTTTTTGCTATTGCAATCGAACCACTTGCGATTGCAGCGTTTCCCCCAGCGCTTTATAGTTAAGGCGGCCGCCTTAGCAAAACCAGCCCCCCGCCTTGACTACTGACCGACCAAAAAAAAAAAAAAAAAATTAAATCTTTATTTTTTTTATTTTTAGTGCTGCACAATTAATGTACTAGCAAGCGCGATGTGTGATTTGTCATGGTCAGAAATGCGCGAAAGGCCGTGATTTCGGGTAAATAAATGTGCACATATGTCTCCAAGCGTTTCTCTCTGCTCAGACTATCAGCTGCTCTGTGTCGGGGGCTCTGCGCGCGCGACCGTGCCGCGCTGCGCGTGACTACGGCATGTACGCGGGAGAGTAAACGAGCAGCAGCAAACCGACCGGTTTAACCGGTGGCGATAATAAACGCAGTGCGGTTCTATGGGGATATTTAGCTGAACAGAAAGAAGTGCTCTGCAAAGCTAGACTAGTTTAAGACTCCACATCACCGTGGCAACACAACTTATCGGCTCATACAGCGCAGAGAAAAGTCTGATACATGCATGAGAGTGATGGCCCAGGCACCTTTCAGTAAGTTTACAGAAGTGCACACTGTAACTGTCTTTGAAATGCATTAGTCATTTTAAGGGGAAAACACATTGTATTATTTCAATAATTGAATTATTTTTCAAACAGCATGCTTGTGTAGGCCGACAAGATTAATTTTTCTGAATTTTAAATGCTGCTTTATTTTTATGTTTTAAATTTGGAAATACATGTTCCAAAACAATCAATAACCTCTGCATTTAAAAAGAAATCAAGCAAGTAGGCTAATAATAACCATATATGAATTAATCGCATCACAGTATGCCTATTGTCCACAATAATCTCACAACAGCCCCCCATCCAAAAAGGAACTTTAAAAAGCACTTTGATGTGCATACACATGTTAAGTGTATGGTCCATTATTTTTATTTAGTGTGTCTGCATGGTATTGCACCAAAACAGTAGAATTTCTTTAATTGTATTTTTTTTGTCTGCATGTTTCCACAAAATGTGCACATAGCAAACAAAATTGCACAACTGTAAGGTCAGTGTCATTCAAATAAACAGAACTATTTCTTTAGTGCGCATTGGCATCTTTGAGCAAAATACCCCCAAAATTTTCGCCGAGGCGCGTTGCGCCGCGCCTCCTGTACGGCTAGACAGTGACCACCTTGACTAAGACATTTCCTGGGGGAAACACTGGATTGCCATCAGAGGTAACAAACAGATTCAGGGGATATGGAGAGGAGGAATTGAACATAAGGTATCATTATACGCCGATGACTTACTTTTGTTTGTCGCCAAGCCAGCCACCTCTTTACCGGAGGCACTTTCTGTGTTGGAGGTCTTTAGTCAGTTTTCTGGCTATAAACTTAACTTGAGCAAGAGCGAACTCTTTCCGATTAATAAAGAAGCTCTTAAACTTGATTATACAGCTCTCCCACTCAAAGTGATGACTGATCTGAGTTACCTTGGGGTATGTTTTACCAGAAATTTTAAAAACCTATTTAAATCGAACTTCCTCAAATTATTGGATCAGGCGAAGCAAATATTATCGAAGTGGTCTCCTCTGGCTTTCTCTCTCATAGGTAGAATAAATTCAATTAAAATGACATTACTCCCAAAGTTTCTATATCTATTCCAATGTCTCCCCATCTTTCTCCCCAAATCCTTTTTTCAGGCCCTTGACTCTTTAATGATAAATTATATATGGAATGGTAAACACCCTCGGTTAAGGAAAGCATTTCTTCAAAGACCAAAACAAACAGGCGGAATGGCCCTCCCTAATTTCCAATACTATTAATGGGCTGCTAATATCCGTTCTTTAGTGTATTGGGTGCATTTTCACCTTGACGACTCAGCCCCAGTCTGGGTAACAATGGAGTCCAGCGCTGTTAGTCCATTGTCTCTATCTGCCCTCTTAAGCGCCGCACTTCCACTCTCTTCGGCTATTCCCAACAGTAATCCCGTGATTAAGCACTCCCTTCAAATCTGGACCCAATTTAGGAAGAATTTTGAAATGCAGAATTTTTCACTTTTCAGCCCAATTGCAGCTAATCATTTATTTATTCCCTCGTCGGTGGATGGTGCATTCAAGATCTGGCATAAAAAAGGCTTAAAATGCATCGGTGATTTATTTATTAATAATCTATTTGCTAGTTTTTCCCAATTGACAAAACATTTTGGTATCGAAAAGACACATTTTTTCCGATTTCTGCAAATCAGGCATTTTACGCAGAAGTTAATTCCCCAATTCCCTTATAAACCGCCAGCCAATCATGTAGATTTGTTTCTTTCTGTAAACCCCACATTAAAAGGCTCAATTTCTGAGTTTTTCAACCTTATTTCAAAGTTGCATAGCCCCTCATTAGCAGCTTTAAGAACCCTGTGGGAGCAGGACCTAGGCTCTGCCTTCACAGATCACATGTGGGATTCAGTCCTGGATCGGATACACTCTACTTCCATGTGCGTCCGACATGCTCTTGTGCAATTTAAAGTAGAGCTGCAACGATTAATCGACGAATCGATTATTAATCGATTACTAAAATAATCGCCAACTATTTTGATAATCGATTAATCGTTTCAAGTAATTTTTTAATAAAGCATTTCCAAATTCTCTGATTTCAGCTTCCCAAATGTGAATATTTTCTGGTTTCTTTAATGTTATTATGACAGTAAACTGAAATATCTGTGTGTTTTGGACATAACAATACATTTGAGGACGTCAACATGGGCTTTGGAAAATTGATCAACATTTTTCACCATTTTCTGACATTTTACGGACCAAAACATTAATCGATTAATAATCGATTAATCGAGAAAATAATCGACAGATTAATCGATTATCAAAATAATCGTTAGTTGCATCCCTAATTTAAAGTAATACATCGTATCCACATATCTAAAACTAAATTAGCTCGTATGTTCCCCGATGTAGACCCGACCTGTGATAGCTGTAAGAGCGCACCGGCATCACTCTTTCACATGTACTGGTTGTGTCCCACCTTGACTGAGTTCTGGACATCAGTTTTTCAAACAATTTCTGAAGTAATTCAGCATCAAATTGAGCCGAACCCTTTCACTGCAATTTTTGGCATTGCTCCAAATCCGGGCTTGCCTAAAGTGAAGCTGAGGGTACTGGCCTTTACTTCATTACTTGCTCGTAGGGTTATCTTACTCAAGTGGAAAGATCCTCCTCCTCCTTCCCACTCATATTGGATTAGAGACATTATGGCATGTATGAATTTAGAGAAAATACGTTACACTACCCAGGGATCCGAGAATAAATTTGACAGAATTTGGCGCCCCTTCCTAAATTATTTTAAAAAACCAACAATAATTATAGAAGAGTAGCTACCCCCTCCCCTCTTTTATTTGATTTAATTTTATTTCTTTATGCGTTTTTTTCATATTGATTGTTTGTTTTTGTTTCTTGTGGTGTGTGTTTCGTGTTGTTGGGTTTGAGGGTGGGATGTGGGTGGGGTATGTTTGGGAGAAAAAGGGGAAAAAATTTGTACTCGCTGTGCTACAATTCCGTTGTTACTAACATTTAATAAAAAAACCTTTGAAAGAAATGCAAGCTGCATTGATTATTGCACTGGTCATAGAAAGTCATATTTGTGACAAGAAAAGCTTTTTCTCTAATACAATATTAGAGAAGGTAATTCATCTGATGATTGTTTTTAATGATCATTACAAAAGTAGGAAGTGATTAGCAAACTCTGAGTAGCAAACTCAGATGTGTATATAAATATATTTTTGAAAATCACACATAGGTATGTACGTAAAAAAGAAAATTGCATTGAGATGCATTGAGAATCGATTTTGAATCGAATCGTTGACCTCGGAATCGGAATCGAATCGTGAGGTGCCCAGAGATTCCCACCCCTAATCAACAGAATATTGATTTTGTTCTGTCATGTTTGAAAATGACCACAACAGGTTACACTAGTATCACACTACGTGGTGAATGGGATTTTTTTTATCCTTTAAAGATATCCTCATACTTTTTTACCAGATTAATCTTCATATTAAGAGAAATACTTTTTAAATTACACTTTGTCTAACATTTTTTACAAAATATGCAAATGAGACAATATCTCATTAAATATGCGTAGCCTATAGGCTACACCCTTTAGTAGAGGTGCTGGATACGATTTGTATGCACTTCATTTAGCGAAGAATAGCTCAACTGTTATAGACTAATATGACCCCATTGAACAACATGGTATGTGTGCCAAAATCTCTACCCAGGACGATAGTCCTCAAAATGACCACAACAGGTTACACCAGTGCTTCTCAAATGGTGGGGCGCGACCCCCTGGGGGGTCGCGGTGGGGTCTCAGGGGGGGCGCGAGCGGCAGGGGGGACTTAGTGTTTTTTTTTTTTTTTTATATATATATATATTTTTTTTTTCTTAAATAAACATTATACCAAGGGTCAGAAGTGTAACATAATTTAGAAAGGGAGTATCCACTCATTGGACAGAAGGCTGTCAACATCTTACTACCCTTTGCCACATCCTATCTGTGTGAGATGGGCTTTTCCACTGTTGCTGCACTCAAGACAAAGTACAGGTCCCAGCTTAACATTGAGCAAGAGTTAAGAGTAGCAGTATCAAGTTTGAAGCCCAGATTTGGAATGATGTGCACTGCAAAGAGGGCTCACTGCAGCCACCAGAATACAGAGCAAATTGTATTTTTGTGTATTATAAGCAGAATGTGTTCATATAAAACAGACAAATAGGGAAATAAGTTCAAAATAATTGTGAAGGTGAATTTAGTTATATTAAAAAAGCTCAAACTGATGTAGCTGCCAGTTTCAAATAGTTCAGGGTTCAACGCTTTTTTAATGTCTTGTGTTATGTTCAGGGAAAGTATGCACATTAAATATTGTTGCAAATGTTGCACACAAAGAGTAATGTTTATTTTTAAGTCATATATATTTTTGAAAGGGAATAAGCTGATGAAGCTGACTGACAAGTGACCAATGTTTACTGTTTAAAAATGTTATTAATTAAATGAAAACCCCAGTGAAACATTTGCTCTTGTTTCTGTGTTTTGAGATTCACACAGACTGAACGGTCTTGTTTAAATGTTACAAATTGAGTTAATAAACTTGGAAATTGTTTTAAGATGTTGCAGATACCAGCAAATTTTATTAATCTATTTTAATAATAAGGTGATTGTATGCAGAATGCTGGTGCTAGCAACTCAAACTCATATATAACTCTTATACAGATAAATAAATAAATATTAGCAGGTTCTCAATAGTATTTCAATTTAGGGGGGTTGCGAAAAAATTTCAGTCTCCTAGGGGGGGCATAACAGAAAATAATTGAGAAGCACTGGGTTACACTATTATCACACTATGTGGCCAACGGGACTTTTTTTCTTCCTTTATAGATATCCTCATACTTTTTTACCAGATTAATCTTCATATTAAGAGAAACACTTTTTGTATTACACTTTGTCTAAAAAATGTATTACAATATGCAAATGAGGCCAATATCTCATTACATATGCGTAGCCATATACATTACCCTTTAGTAGAGGTCCTGAATACGATTTGTATGCACTTCATTTAGCGAAGAATATCTCAACTGTCAACTAATATGACCCCATTGAACAACATGTGATGTGTGCCAAAATCTCTACCCGGGACGAAAATCCTGAAAATGACCACAACAAGTTACACTATTATCACACTACGTGGTGAATAGGACTTTTTTTCCCCCCTTTATAGATATCCTCATACTTTTTTTTTTACCAGTTTAATATTCATATTGAGAAATACTTTTTGTAGGCTATTACACTTTGTCCAAACATTAAATAAAATATGCAATCATTTTCAGGACTTTCGCCCCGGATAGAGATTTTGTCACACATCCCACGTTGTTCAATGGGGTCATATTAGTTTTTAACAGTTGAGATATTCTCCGCTAAATGAAGCGCATACAAAACTTTCCCAGGACCTCCACCACTTCACCTGCATTTTCCCAGTCGGGAAGAAATGTACTGATTATTCCGACACCACATGAATGCAGCAATATTCAGCTAAATATCTATCTGTATCTCTGACACTTGATGTTTGCTGCTACTGAGGGACAATATTTGAAGTTGTAGGCAACTTCGAAGATGAATTGACAAGACAATTAAAAGGTGAATAAAAGCTTCCACAGGCTAGAAGGTATTATACAAGTCCCATTCCCACCGTTTTTCATGGTTCAACTTTTCTTGCTAATGTTAATTATGCTAACAGGCTAATTGCTCTTTTTATAACCAGTCTGTGTCTCATTTATTCTTGACGAGTTATGCCAATTCTTAACATAGCCTACTTTAAGTTTGTAGTCAGTGTTTTCACACTGCAAGTTGTTAAACTTAAAGGTTAATATTTAGGCACCAAGAAACGCTGTATAGCATTCAAAGTAGTGCATTAGTGCATTCAAAGTAGCTAATGCACACTATCGAGTTTTTTTTTCACAGACGACATTTTCTGAAAGCATTGCAAACCCCAGGTGTATCAGCAGGCCAGGGCCATTGAGTAGGCTAATCACGCAGTGCTTTCCGTGCCTTAAACGTCCATATCTGTGAAAAAGCTTCTCTATAACAACTAGTGAGCTGTAGGCTACATTTGTAGATTTTGTATACACACAATAATATATAAATATAATATATAATAATATATAATCTTATATTATTTTTTAGATTAAAGGGTGTTGGTGAACTCCAGGAAAAACGATAAGCCTACGCCTACCAGACCTAATATTATTTAGAATAAAGGCCTTTGCACACCGGGCGCGTTTTGTGTGATTAAAGGCCTTTGCACACTGGGCGCGTTTTATTCGTGCGATTAATCCGTTAATTAACGAACGTATACAGAGTCAATACAAGCTTCCACACCAGCGCCGTCATTTCGCATCGCGAATTTGCGTTTTTTATTTTTTCGAACTGAGTTCGATTTTTCTGGGACGTCGCTTCTAAAGTGAGACGTGTCAAAATTAACGTTTCAAAACATTCGCTTTTACGTTGCGTTTATTCGCGTCGCGCCCGGTGTGCAAAGGCCTTAATCCGTTAATTAACGAATGTATACAGAGTCAATACAAGCTTCCACACCAGCACTGTCATTTTGCATCGCATTTACGTTTTTAATTTTTTCGAGCTGAGTTCGATTTTTCTGAGACGTCGGTTCTTAAGGCCTTTGCACACCGGGCGCGACGCGAATTAACGCAACGTAAAAGCGAATGTTTTGAAATGTGAATTTTGTCGCGTCTCAAGGCCTTTGCACACCAGGCGCGTTTTGTTCGTGCGATTAATCCGTTAATTAACGAACGTATACAGAGTCAATTCAAGCTTCCACACCAGCGCCGTCATTTCGCATTGCGAATTTGCGTTTTTTATTTTTTCGAACTGAGTTTGATTTTTCTGGGACGTCGCTTCTTAAAGTGAGATGCGACAAAATTCACATTTCAAAACATTCGCTTTTACGTTGCGTTTATTCACGTCGCGCCCGGTGTGCAAAAGCCTTCACTTTAAGAAGCGACGTCCCAGAAAAATCGAACTCAGTTGGATAAAAAACGCAAATTCGCGATGCGAAATGACGGCGCTAGTGTGGAAGCTTGTATTGACTCTGTATACGTTCGTTAATTAACGGATTAATCGCACGAATAAAACGGGCCTGGTGTGCAAAGGCCTTTAAAGTGAGACGCGACAAAATTCACATTTCAAAACATTCGCTTTTACGTCGCGTTTATTCGCGTCACGCCCGGTGTGCAAAGTCCTTAACTTCTTTGCTGATGGGCTGAGGGAGATAACATAACAATACATTATGATGATGTAAACCAAGACAACAATTATTGACATTTAGATCTGGAGCTGTAACATATCTATAGCATATCAGATATCTCTACACCTCACGTCAACATGCAGCTAGTGATGTAGTAGCAGGGCCTTAGGGGCAAACAATAGACATTTAATTAAAATGATAAAGCATTTCTAACATTTACAATTCATTTAACGGGATATGGGTTAATGTATTTGCATAAAAACAACATAATGTTTCTCTTCTCCAATTAACCACGTGACTGACAAGGCCTATCTCATGTCTTCCCTCTCATCACCTCACTTAGGAGTGCTGCCTTCTCGGACATCCTTTAGAAGAATGAGCTCTCTCACACCGCCCCTCCATCTTCTGGAAATGCCTTCCAGACATTAATGGCCCATTTGAGCTGGTAAATGTGATTTCATGCTGTTTCAAACCAAGTTACGTCAAGCTGTAATGGTAGATAATGTTGCTGTATGCTGAGTCACTGAAATAAGTTATCATCAAATTCCCAGGATAGAATGGCACAATCCAGATGCTATCTGATTAAACTATCCCATGACTCAACCATTACAATTTTAGAGAACAAACCAAATCACATTGATTGTCGACATTGTTTACAACCAGCACGTTGTGTGTTCAAACTGGGTGACAGGGGAGCTGTACACACTGCAAACCACAGAGCACTTCTAGTTAACACCAATACAGATAATAACTGTTGTTTGTTTGTTGGTTTTGGAAGAGATGCACAATGACATTAGTTTCCTTGTATGATAATGTGGGAAATAGTATGTGCATCATTATATTTAACAATTAAATGTATTATGTGTTACCTCTGGAATAGAAGAGTTCAGATATCAATCCTAGCACAAACGTTATAGTGAATGCCGAAAATGTTTCTGATTGTGTGTAGTAACTGAATGTTTTCAGTCTTCAAAATTAAATTAGGACTCATAATCATTAGAGTTTAATATCCCTGTGATGCCCTCTATTTATGGAGCTTTTCCACCGCACATGTAGCTCGACTCGACTCAACTCGACTCGACTCGACTCGACTCAACTTGGTTTGGTAGCAGCACGGGTCGTTTTCCACCGCAAATAGTACCTGCTGAACGTGGGCGGGGTCGTCGTAAGGGGCTGAAAGCCTACTCCGGAGCAAAGTAGCAAAGCAGAAATTACGAGCAGTTGTTGCACTATTAACTGAACCAACCGCCAAAAACACGGATGAAAAATGTTTAAGAAATACCCCCCTTGTATCTGTTTGCTAAAAGAAGTAGAAGAATATTGCTACGGGCCATTAGAAGGGATGGTTGTCCCGATGTTTGACTCTGCCACACAGTCAGCTGTAGGGATGCGTCACGTACATCCCTATGCACGTAAACACGGGCATGATAAAGTTGACTGTTTAGTGCTTGTTTCAGGATACGTGTTTTCAAATGCAAGCCGTGTCTCAGCCTGAATGTTTTATTGAGGTAATCAGTTCAGTCCGAGGCTTGTAATGTAATCGCTCGCTATCATGTCTGTCCCAGCTGGCTACTATTTAGCCTAGCTGCTAGCTGCCCTACATGTCTCCTCTCGTATGTAAGTAACTTCCCCAACAACCAACACTGGGTGAGCTTAGCGAATATATGGAAAATAAATTCGGATCTGTGATGCAAATCAAATGAAAGAGAGCCAGAGAAGGCTGCACGCGGCGTAAATACACTCAAAAGTCCCGGAGAGTTGGGGAGAATAAACAACAGAATGAAGCCGGTAGTCTATGGCCACTGATTGGCCAAACAATAGTCTCTGGCCAATCAGTGGCTGGCCGTCTGCCGACGTCACCTTTTAGCATCGGCTCAGCTCGCTTGGAACCTAGAGCGAGGCGATACCAAAAAAGCAGCCGCTATGTGGTACCAGGTACTATGAAATTGCGGTGGAAAAGCCAAAAATGCGAGTCGAGTCAAGTCGAGCTGATACCATGCGGTGGAAAAGCGCCATTAGTGACCTTTATCTGGAGCCCAGTGTAAATAAAGGTGTTTAAATGAAGCCAGATCTCTCAGCAGAAATCAAACAAAAGATTAAAGAGCTGTTTTGTTTAATTGGCGAGAAAACAAAGATGAATAAATTGGAAACTGGTACACAGAATGATAGAAATGAAGCAAATTCAAACCCATGTCATATCATGTAATCGTGTGTGCCCAAACCGATTTGTTAATGAGCGAGGCTAGATAACGAAAAACACAATTTAAAGCCGAAAAGCGATTTAAAAAACCTTCTGCCATAAAAAACGTTGTAAATGATCTGAAGTGAGCAGCAGTTGCATTGCCACACAGCCATGTAAAAAAAGTGAGACTGACTTTCTTAACCGAGGCCCCAGTACTTTTTCTTTATTGCAACAATTGACTGAGACTGAGGAAAGAATTAGTTTATGTTAAGTCCAAAAACGAAAAACTTTATTTTATTAATTTAGTCAGACATAGTTAATTACGAGTCGCAGAGAAAACCTTACCTGCTTTAATTTTAAGCTACCAAACCTCTCCTGCTTGTTTTCTGCAGATTTCTGGTTGAAGTTTTTGGTTTTCTACGTCCCATCTTATTATCATGGAACTGTTATTACCCTGCTTTGGGTGTAGTTACTTGAGCGTAAAAATTGGTTGTTTCATGAAATAAGAGTAATTAGAAGGGCAGTTTCTGGTGCGCCATCATGACTGAGGAAGCATTTCGTCTGTCTGTTATTGTACTTTAAGTAACTCCCTTCCTCTGCTTCCTCTGGCAGCTTCAGCACAGTGAGTCTGGATTGACTGGAGCGATCAGGCCTGTCAGCAACAGCAAAGGCAAGTACAAAACTCACATATACCATTGCCACTCTGCTCATGAAATACAGGCCAATATTAAGACGAGTACACCTCTCTCTCTCTTTTAGCCCCTCTTCCACTGACACACTGAGAGAAAGATGAATACACATTTTTGCAAGTGCATATGTTTCACATGCATGCAGAGACATTTGAAAAGCCTCTGCAGCAGCACCCTGACCATAAAACTGCAATATGCGTCAAGAGGACAATTACAATGTAAAAAATCAATAGTCTGCTCTTTGTCATGTTTGCATTGCATGCTGCATAATTTTCTAAATAAGCAGCCAGCTTTGATGGGAGTGCCTGGCATCAGGAGCAATGCACTTAATAATACAATACAACAGTATTGACTTTTCAGAACAAGCCTATGGAAAGTATGATGCGCCTCTGCCAATTGAAGACATGTTTAATTGCTCACCGATGATCAATATTTGTATGGGCTTTACAGTGTTTGCAGAGTGGAAATGGATGAATTTGATACAGTTCCACAGAAGGAGAGACAATGAAAGTGAAATTTGTGAAGGGAAAAGATATTTCAGGCTAAACTCGAATATGTTGAGAAACAAAACAAAACAAAAAGTGTATTTAAACATTTTTTATAGGTTAAAGCTGCTCAGAGGAACTTTCAATTTGTCTTAATTCTTGCACCCCATTTGGAAAAAAGCAGTAGTGTTTTTACCATGCCAGCTGTAATTTCTGGGTGAACGTATCCATGACAAAGGCATTAAGAAAAACTATATACAAATAGCATTCTTTGCACTGATGGTCTTGTTTGCTGTTACATGTCATTTATGATAATCAGAGGAAAAATTAGACTGTTTCGGAAATATTTAAAAATTCCTTGTAGCACCTTTAAAGGGGTGGTATGGAATTTTCAGAAATTCCTTCTCAATAGCGGCGCCAGTGGCCGTGAAGTGAGATAAAATAAGATAAGAAAAAAGTTATTGTCTGTCACAAGGTGGCACACATCACACCTCAGGTGTTCTCACTTAGAGGCCAAAACAATGAAACATGATGTGACTTAGTGTGAATTAGGGATGACACGAGAACCGATACTTTTGGTACCAGTCGATGCAAAAATTCAGAAAACTAGACGGTACTAGTTTTTTTACGGCACTGTAGGTTCCGGAGGTGCAATTCCTCTAGAGCTGACGGGGCAGCATATATGCCTATACTTGTTTAAGTCTGCTGCTAAATGCCAAAGGAAGAAGAACGCCGAAAGTGCGCGCACCGTCCATACACCGGCATGGGATAACAACAACAACCCGTTAAAGATGGCGACAGGCGCAGCTGAAGGACAGCTCCGCCTCAAAGCGGAGACAAACCAAACGGACCGAACACACACACCAATCGGAATTTCGCCGTTAGCCAAGCATCTTAAAGATCAATGTCCAGAGATTCATTCAAATGTTTCAAGGTGAGTGAGTTTCAGTTCATGTTAACTTCACATTAACAACAAAGTATCCAGTGTTATTCTTATTCTAAAATAAACGTTACCATTGTTTTAGTTCAAGGCAGCTGGCATTGCTGTGTAGCCAATCAGTTATGTTGCCATAGTTAAATTCTACCGTGTTTAGGCTAACGTAGGCTAATCTAACAATAGTTTGCAGTCATCATGTGCAGTCTGTCATCCTTCATCAAAATAAAACGTTAGACTTTTAAATAAATATTTAAGGAGGAATGTTCTCTTTCATCACCATGTCAGTTAATGTAAACTTCTGCTTGCAATCTGTCTGTTTTCTTATTCATTGAGATGTACCTGATGACTGAAATCTCCTAATTTTCCTTTTACAGTATCAGCCAGAAGAAGATCTTGACCAGGAGCAAAGTCAGCAAACACACACACAGCCAAATATCAGATCATAAGTAGGTCTCATTAAGGACAGTATTGTTTGTTTTAAATACTTAAATGCCAATGCTGTTTTTTTATAATGTTTAATATACGGAATGTATGTTGGATTACATGGGATTTCTTGTTTTCTTTTTTGACCGTGGTAAAGAATTAGGTATCGAGAATCGTGGAATTTAACTGGTATTGGTATCGACTACTACATTTCTGGTATCGTGGCACCACTTGTGTGAATGATCGGTTATATTGATGGATGAGGTAAGTTCTGTTGCCCCTTTAAGTTGATTTTAGTTTTAGTTTGACTAACATTATGATTCTGACATACAGTAAATACTCCGGCTGTTGTGGCTAGCAGGTTGAGCTTCTTCTTCTCCTGTTTGTATGAGGAACACGCTCGGATACTGGCAGAAATGTAACATCGTTTATATTTCCACTGAAAAATCTGACCCAATTCTTTTTCATAGAAATTACTGTACTACCTGTTTCAACAGAAACATTCAGGGAAAGTCAAGTTTTTCAAGTTACGTAGCTACCCATTCACCAATATGCAATATATAATGCAAACTGTTTCATAAGTGTGACGTAGTGGACCTTTTTTCAATTGTGCAGCATCAAATATGTTATAATAAAAAATAAAAAAATTATATAAAGGACAATAATGGTTCACTACATTGGGAAACATTTTCAAATTCTCTTCTCCCCAAAGCTCCCCAAGCAAAATTACTTATTGAGTGTATTTTCCCAGCCCTGTTGAAGAGAACCAGGTTGCTTGCTTTGCACACTTTTTTGTTAATGTTGGTTAGTCATACAAATGACTCCCCAAACATCAGTGACAATGGAGCCCTCCTTTCTCCCAGCTCTTTATCAGTCAGGGAGCACCTGTCCGGACCTGACCTGATTACTGAGGAAAGTAGGTCTGAATTTAACACTCATTGTTGTCACTTTACCCGTAAGGACACAGCTGAGTATGAGCCCCGCACTCTTGTCTTTAAATACTGGGTACAGTTTAAAAGGGAACTGTGGCTATGTGTATGTATGTGTCCTGGCTAAATCTTTCCAGGGTAATTTTGGGTTTAGGATTAGGACTTGACAGGAGTAAGCCTGGGGTCCTCATTAGGATAGAATTACTGTATATTGTTCATGCGCATGTAGATGTGTCAAAGCTTTCCCCCAAGCTATCTAATCAAATGTTGTTGATAATCCATCCATCCATGCTCCAGTATGCAGCAGCTCAGTTTTCATCTTTGACATTAGATAGGCTTGAGATGAATGTATGTATTATATTATGTAGGTATATCATTTGTGGTGGTACTCTACAAACATAACTCTTTTAGTCAGGTTATGTTTGACCTGTCCCTGCTTACACCATCAGCATAGACAATGAACTGTTGTCATTTCATGAGACCAGGGGCCTGTTTCAGGTAGCTGGTTTTGAGGCAACCCAGAGTTTGTTCGCTCTGAGTTAGTGGAAACTCTGGGTTTTCCGTTTCAGGTAGCAGGTTCAGCGCAACCGAGAGTCAGTTACTGCGGCAACATACGCCGTGGGTCTAACCTGCTCGGGAGGTGGTTAGACCTACCCTGAGTTTGTTTTCACTTTACGCTGCAGCTCCGACTGAAGAAAGAGTGTCACCTTACACATCGTGACATGCTCTACATTCAGATTAATAAACCTGTTTGTATTGTATGTTTTTTAACGTCTGTGCCACTGAACAGATTTATGTCAGGTGGATTCATGTAACGCTACGGCTGCACGCGATCGTTGTAGTTCACTTGTGCGATCCTAAAGTCACAGACAAGCCTCGTTAAATAGCCTAATATGAATATAAAAATTATATAATTATTTAAACTGTGATCACTTGAGGAAAATGGATCTGGCTCTTCAATGGAAACTGTCACCTAATGTGTCTTGACGTTAATGTATTTCACACAGAAGCGACAGTCTGTTCTGTTTACTGCACAGTAGGCTTTAGGCACTGTCAGCAATGCTGTGCCGCGCCAGCTTTATTACTTTACAGCTGATATGCGTAACTTTTTAAAATAGACTATGGCTTCTCATACGGAAGAGAAATGATTATCTTGACAAAAAATGTTTCCTCTGTTTTTTTTCTGAATTGCCGAGGAGATTAGATCAGTTATGAGACAATATCCCGTTAATTCTTCTCCATAGGCTACCATAAGATCATTCGTTAATATTTCTAACTCTAGTGGGAGGAGCGGAGATTTCTTTTTTTCTTTTTTGAGAAGTGGAGAAGTGGGAGGATCAATCATTTGTTTCTTCTGTTTCCATGGTGAATCATGTTATCAGCGATCCATTGACGATGGCTTTTATGCACACGCTCCACCCAGAGTGAACACGCTCAGAGTTGATAAACCCAACACCGATCCACTGTTCTGAAACCGAAAACCCAGAGTTGCTTATCAACCCTGCGCTCTGAGTTTACCAACTCAGAGCACAGGGTTAAACCCAGAGTATGTAAAACCAGCTACCTGAAACAGGTCCTAGGCAGCCACTGCCAATTGGCACGTGGCCAAAACAACAAGTCTCAGCCAGGACTCAGTAAAGTGTTAAAAATACATTTTCAATGTGCAGAGCTTGACTTGGCATATTATCTATAGATTACTGAAATTAAACAAGAGGTGTGGTAATAGGCAAACTGATTGGGGTAATTATGACCTAGCCTGCATTATTGATTTCAGATAAAGATATCAGTCGATTTTGAACATGTGAAGTGAGATGAGATGGAAGTTGTATCCACTGTAATTTTGTGCACTAAAACCGTCATTGAATTTATGCTTAGCTTGGTATGATTAATTGGAGGTTTGTCCTCACGGAAGGAAAGGCAGTTGTCTTATGTGATGGTTGATTTTTGGTGAAGCAGGCACCTGATTTGTATGGAGTCCCTCCTAGCATGAGCCTGAGATGGGAAACCCATGTAGAGCTGTCTGTCAGGCCCTATCTGGCCTGTGCATACAGCACATTGATAAAAGGCTTTCGATCCATAGCATGATGGATGTGAGAAGACGCGTCACTGTCGCAGTCTGAGTCAGAGATTCTTTCGATTTACATGTACATTAGCAAGAGCCTATTTTTAGGGAATATTTTTATCAATGTTGCTTCTTGGATTAATGTGGATTAATGCAATCTGCAATGTATTCCTAACATATACGTTCTGCACAATCAATGTACCGTAATTTTGCTTGATTTTCTAGTGTTTGTCAAGTCAATATTTCTTGCAGATTCAAAGATCAGATCAGATAACATTTCTGTATTGCAGCACTGTTTCCCCTGGACTTGCTTTATTCTTCCTTTATTCTGAAATTGTACTAATCTTATTACTTGATTGTACTCATCTCCATCTCTTTTCATAGCATTTATCTGTGAATATTCCCAACTCTGTGCTGACCGACCTCTTCCATATCCGGTTTAGAGGAAAATTAGATTTCTGTGCATCCCATCATGTGTCCTACTGTGTTCGGATGATCAATAGCACACTAATGGCAAATCTTACTGCAGCCAAAAGATCACAGTCTGATTCGATGATATTGTCTGGTCCTTGCCAGAAGGACAAAACTTGTATAACGATAGATCTGGAGCGTGTTTCCGCTAGAGAAATTGCAATAACATTGTGGATTTAATATAAAAATGTTTCAGTCGAGTTTTTGGTAAACAAGAGCTTTAATGAACGGAGCAGAAATAAAGCAGACGTGGGGAAAATGACATGTTTGTTTCTTGTTTGTCAATCAGTCAGATTACAACCTGCACCTCTTTCTCTCTCTTTGTGCCTCACATCTTTTTCCTCATGCTACATTATCCGAGACGAAACGACTGGCTTATGAACGCTATGTCTGCTTATTTAACGGATTACTTCATGCAGAGAAATACTCATTTTGACATGGAAAATATACATTTACAACATCCCCACCAAATGTTACTAAAATAAAGTAGGAAAAGTGTGTGCAAATGTTTCTAATAGTTCTAGTCAGGGCCGCCCATAAGGGGTAGAAAGTGGGAAAGCTTTCTAGGGCCCAGCCCTAGGGGGGCCCATGGTCTTCAGAGGCCAAGAACCTAACTAAGCTTAACATTAATTTTAACAGAAATATTCACTATAACCATTTAAAACTTGCACAACCATAACGACAAAACAAACATTTTAAATATTGTAACTTGGGTAAAATGCCAATATCTACTCCTCCGCTACCCTCCGCTTTATGTCCGTCCTGTGTGCACGGCACGCTGAAAAAAAGTTGCTAACACCAATTTTAAAAAGCCTGTCTCAGAGCCATTAGCTGTTTATATTTACGATTTTGACATTTCGGGGAATGGGCTAGGTGGGGCACTGGCTCTGAGAGACAAATATTAACGTGGTTAGTAAAAACATAAACAAACATTCGCCAAGTGTTCGCTAGAGATTAAACATCATAACATGATATACTCCCCCACCCTTACCAAGGGCAGGTGGACTGGGTACCACAAAACTGAGCTGAGGGGGAATGGAGGCTGGCCAGGGAACTTGTATAACTTATAATTTGACCCCTTATACAGTATGCCTTGTTGGCTTCCCACCTAGTTGTAGTAATGTGTTAATCACAAAATAAATATAAATTTGTTCTCCCAGGAATTGTAGAATCTTTCAACCCAGCATCCATTTAATTTGAACTCTCAAAAAATAATCTAGACTTGAAGAGCTACTTTAAATTTGAGTTACAGTAAAATTATTTTCTTGATGAATTCAGGTGTCTCCAATTCAGATAAATGTAGTTCTTTATTACAATTATGCATTACTTTCCTTTACTTTTTTGTGTGCCATATGGTTACAAAATTTGGCTTTGATATATTGTTGTACAGTTTTGGCATATATGGATTATTTTACCTGAGTCGATGCCTGAACCACCTCAACTGGCTCCTTTCAATGCAAAGGAGTAGCGGCTCTGCCCCGAGTTCCTCACAAATGACTGAACTTCTCACCCTATCTCTTGGGGAGACGCCAGCCACCCTCCTGAGAAAGCCCATTTCGGCCGCTTGTACCCGCAATCTTGTTCTTTTGGTCTTTACCCAGCCTTCATGATCGACCGGTAGATCGAAAGCTTTGCCTTACGACTCAGCTCTCTTTTCGTCACAACAGTGCGGTAAAGCGAGTGCAAAACCGCCCCTACTGCTCCGATTCTCCAGCCAATCTCACGTTCCATTGTTCCCTCACTCGCAAACAAGACCCTGAGGTACTTGAACTCCTTCACTTGGGGTAAGGACTCATTCCCTACCTGTAGTAGACAATCCATCGGTTCCCTGCTGATCACCATGGCCTCAGATTCCCAACTGCTTCACACTCGGCTGCGAACCAATCCAATGAGAGCTGAAGGTCACAGGCCAATGATGCCATCAGAACCACATCATCCGCAAACAGCAGAGATGAGATCCTCAGCCCACCAAACTGCAACCCCTCCCCACCACGACTACGCCTTGATATCCTGTCCATGAATATCACAAACAGGATTGGTGATAAAGCGCAGCCCTGGCGGAGGCCAACCCCCACCGGAAACGGGTCCGACTTACTACCGAGAACCCGGACACAGCTCTCGCTTTGAGCTTACAGAGATTTGATGGCCCTGAGAAGGGACCCGCTCACCCCATACTCCCGCAACACCCCCACAGTATCTCCCTGAGAACCCGGTCATAAGCCTTCTCCAGATCCACAAAACACATGTAGACTGGATGAGCAAGCTCCCTCTAGGATCCTTGCAAGAGTGAAGAGCTGGTCCGTTGTTCCACAGCCAGGACGGAATCCGCATTGTTCCTTTTCAATCTGAGGTTTGACTATCGGCCAAACCCTCCTTTCCAGCACCTTGGAGTAGACTTTGCCGGGGAGGCTGAGAAGTGTGATACCCCGGTAGTTGGCACACACTCTCTGGTCCCCCTTTTTGAAAATAGGAACCACAACACCGGTCTGCCACTCCTTCGGCACTGTACCCGACTTCCACGCAATGTTGAAGAGTGTCATCCATGAAGCCCCTCCACACCCATTACTTTCAGCATTTCTGGACGGATCTCATCAACCCCCAGGGCTTTGCCACTGTGGAGTTGTTTGACTACCTCATTGACTTCCACCAGGGAAATTGACGATGATCCCCCACCAGCCTCCAGCTCTGCCTCCAACATAGAGTATTAGGTTAGTCGGATTCAGGAGTTCCTCAAAGGGCTCCTTCCTCCGACCCACTACCTCCTCAGTTGAGGTCAACAACGTCCCATCCTTATTGTACACAGCTTGGATGGTTCCCCGCTTCCCCCTCCTGAGGTACCGGACGGTCTTCCAGAAACACTTCGGTGCCGACCGAAAGTCCTTCTCCATGGTTTCTCCGAACTTCTCCCACACCTGCTGCTTTGCCTCTGACACAGCAGAGGCTGCAGCCCTTCGGGCCTCTCGGTACCTTGCAACTGCCTCAGGAGTCCCCCGAGATAACATATCCCGGAAGCACTCCTTCTTCAGTCGCACGGTTTCCCTGACCACCGAGGTCCACCACGGCGTTCGAGGGTTACCGCCCCTTGAGGCACCTAAGACCTTGAGACCACAGCTGCCTGCCGCGGCTTCAGCAATGGCAGTTTTGAACATCGACCACTTGGGTTCAATGCCCCAAACCTCCACAGGGATGCTAGAAAAGCTCTGCTGGAGGTGCGAATTAAAGATCTCTTGAATAGGGGCCTCCGCCAGACGTTCCCAGTTCACCCGCACTACCCGTTTGGGCTTACCAGGTCTGTCCAGAGTCTTCCCCCACCCTTTGACCCAACTCACAACCAGATGGTGATCAGTTGACAGCTCCGCCCCCTCTCTTCACCTGAGTGTCCAAAACATGCGGCCACAGATCAGATGATACGATCACGAAATCGATCATTGACCTTCGGCCTAGGGTGCTCTGGTATCATGTACACTTATGAGCACCCTTATGTTCGAACATGGTGTTTGTTATAGACAAACCATGACCAGCACAGAAGTCTAACAACAAACGACCGCTCGGGTTCAGATCGGGGAGGCCGTTCCTCCCAATCACGCCTCTCCAGGTGTCTCCATCATTGCCCACGTGCGCGTTAAAGTCTCCCAGCAGAACTATGGAGTCCCCTCCCGGAGCCCCATGCAGGACTCTGTTCAGGGTCTCCAAGAAGGCCGAATACTCCGAACTGCCGTCCACCGGGGTAAACTCCAACGTAGTAGCGCCCAGCAGGGGGCTCGTGAGTATCCCCACACCAGCCTGGCGCCTCACACCTTGGGCAACTCCAGAGAAGAATAGAGTCCAACCCCTATCCAGAAGTACGGTTCCAGAGCCAAGACTGTGCGTGGAGGTTAGCCCCACCAGATCTAATTCACCTCCCACACCAGTTCCGGCTCCTTCCCCCACAGCGAGGTAACATTCCATGTCCCCAAAGCCAGCCTCTGCCGCCCGGGTCTGGTCCGTCGTGGTCCCCGCCCTTCACTGCCATCCATTAGGCAGCGCACCCGACCCCAGCGGTTCCTCTGATAAGTGGTGGGCCCATTAGTTGTAGAGGGGGTTGCCACGTAGCTTCTTCGGGCCGTGCCCGGCCCCGTGGCAGACCCGGCCACCAGATGCTTGCAGGCGGGCCCCCTTTCTGGGCCTGGCTCCAGACTGGGGCCCCGGGCTTCCTCCGGGCTGGGTCACTCTTCCTCTAACATGTTCTTCCATGAGGTCTTCCTGCTACTTGTGTCTGGGTGTTATTCTATGAACTGTGAAAAGTATTTGGACTCCTCAGGTAAAACAGAAAACAGGTGTACCTTTTTTTGTTCTTTTTCATTCTTATAAAGTTGACAAGGTTATTACTCTGTTGTTTTCCTGAGTCTACAAACAGGTTTAAATTCGTAACGTACATTTTTGTGACAAAGAATTTCCCTTTGGGGACAATAAGGTCCAAAGTAGGGATGGGCATTTTAAGAAATTCAATTGATCGATCATCGGGAAAATTAACGAGCAATTATCGAGCAATCGTTATCTTTTTTTACATATTAAAAAATGCCAATAGAACATCCAAAATACAGCGTTTTTACCATAGACTGTATACAAGAGGTTTTTACTCAATTACATCTTTATTCCAAGATCTTCTAGGCAAACAACAATCTATTAAGACAAGGCAACTTTTTAAAATAAAATAATAATAAAATGCGGCGCTGGTGAAAGCCCGAGGCTATGAGCCAACAAGGAGACAATGCTACGATACCTTTAAAGTTTAAACACATATGCGCCTCCTAAGATGCTGCCAAAGACTGCATAAGGGCACGGCAAGTTTCTCTGAGTGGTAAAGGACCTAACGTTACTTCATCTAATAGACAAAATGTGCAAATTATTTTCCCTGATGTAGGCGAAGTAGGAAAGCATAGACGCTAAAGTTAGCTGCTAATGCTAGCAGCGCTAACGTGACACGTTTAACAGGGTCGGATGTAGGCTTCAATGTACAAGTGGTACATAATTCGGTTTGTTTAAGTGTTGTACTTATACAAGGTTTCACAATGCTTAATGAACTTAGTTATTTTCGGTTCTAAAGCTGTCCGGTCCGATGCCAAACTTCTCCTTAACTTCTTCCTGTTTATGTTTTGAGATCTACGGCAGCTCGCAGGCTGCTGCCTGAGCCTGTTCTGTTGTCTCCTACTACTTGTTAAGTATCTCCCCCTGCTGATAGGATGTTTAATTGCTGCCCATACAGTCTTTGGTGCTGCCTGCCACATAGTGAAACTAATTGCTGTGCTGCCAGACTCACACTGCGTAACACAACGGCTATATAATCGATAACAATTTCACGTGATCGACAATATTCTTAACGAGCAATGATCGATTAATTGATTAATTATGCCCATCCCTAGTCCAAAGTATTTGACCTATGGCCTAGGTACCATTTGAAAAATGTTCCATGAGTGTTTCATGTCACATACTGAACTGCATTAGACAACCAGACCCAGGTGTCACACCATAAAGATGTCTGACCAGTTCTTTACTGCACCTCAGGGGCGGCACGCAGCATAGTCAATATCTGTGATAGAGTCCTTTGTTGTTGCCTGCTCCTGTGATAAACCTAGTGAATACTCAAGAAAACCAATGTTATTTTGTAAAAATATGTTGAATATTTAGCGATTGAGTGAGTTTTAGGGTATTACAATAAATTGGTAAGTAAGTCAGAAATGTGCTACTATTTTTAAAAATATATATATAATAATCACAACAGAGTCCTTTTTCTCACTTGAGCTACTGCTCCCCAAACTCTCGCTACACGTCCCTGGTTGATAAGATAGTTAGTCTATCTACAAATACATGAATGTGTTTATTTAGGGATGAGCGCACACACACACATTGATACAACTACCGTACTTGTCGGACTATAAGCCGCGACTTTTTCCCAATTTTTCGACCCTGTTATTATTACACAGCACAGTATATGTTCTGTAGCTACAAGGGATGGGCGTTAGTAATCGAGTACTCCTCGTTTCAAATGAACTTGATTGGTGGATGAGGAAAATCGTTTTTTTTTTTTTTTTTTTTAGTGTTTGTAGCCTTTAGGCACGTTTGTACAAAACGGCACAAAACGGATAAAATAAAGTTTAACAAAATTAAATATTTTGATGCAAGTGCAATAAACTGAGCGTTGTGTCAAAAAGCAACTGCAAATAATTGCCACCTCCGTGCCATCGCAGCGCAGCCTGTGTTCTCCACAGCACCGCGGAGCTGAACACGGTCTCTCCTTTCTCCAGAACATTGTCAGGAATATAACTGTCCAATTATTTCAAAGCAGATGATAAAATTACGTTTATAAAAAGGGGAGATGACACCTGTTACTCTCAGTTAGTAATGAGTAGCCTAGACTCCAGGTGAGCATGCAAGGTGCTCTCCGCTTGGAAAGAAAAGTGAAGAAGAAGCAAGGCTTACTTCAGGCACATTCGCTCCGAACCAACAACAGTTAAGAAGCCTTCAATAGGGAATATGGGGATAAGATTCAAAAACCGACCGGTGTAACGTTCCGTTAATGAGGAATTAGTCGCGGTAAATTATTCACGGACACGGAGTGAGCATTACGCGGTTGGATATATCTGCTTTGGTGAGTAATTTATATGTATTTAAATTGTAGGACAATCATTTAATATTATTTGCTTCCCTTCTTATTTTAAATGGTGACTTAGGCGATCTTTTTTTTTTTACAAATGCAGCCCATGCTTTTTTTCTCTTTTTTTCTCCCCACTACTCGATCGGATTAAATTGTGGCCCGTCTATTTAATTACTTTCAGTGAGGAAAATGTGTTTTAAACTTGTGGGAATATATCCTTAATATCATATGGCAACTGTGACTGTTTGACAATAAGCATTGATCGCTTTATTGCGATGAACTGTTGTTCTGCAGACAGATGCGTTGCGTTCTAAAAATAGAAAAAAGTTTAACGAGGAATCGATTGATCCTCGAGGAATGCAAGCGATCACACGAGTAGTGAAAACACTCGTGCCCATCCCTAGTAGCTATTGCACTAAATGGTAACACTTGAATACGTTATGCAAATATGCAACTTGTTTGTTGAAATGTTAATAAATGGGAGATTCCTCAAGCAGCCATCTCTTTCCCGACAATCCCCTCTGTGCACGAATTCTTACATATGGTAATTAAACATTATAACACCTGCGGTTTATATCCAGTGCGGCTTAGAGTGTGGAAAATACAATAAAGTATGAGTAAGGGGGGCCCATTGGCTGGAGGTTTTCAGGGGCCCAGCCATTTGTGTGGGCGGGCCTGGTTCTAGTAGATTGGTAATGCAGCATGCAAATTCTTAAGAATATACATCACAATTTTGTAATAGCCGACATTCTTTAGCTAATATACTATAAATAATGTAATCAGTCTGTTGAACATTTTTATTACACATACATTGTAACAGCTTTAGATATTAAGATAATTTGTTTTATATTTTACTAACAGTATATAAAGACTATAAGAAAGTCTTGCTTCCTTCTAATTATAGTCAATAAAAAGATTTAATTTTATATAACAAGGTGCTTGTTATGATCCGTCTGTTTTCTAGTCTTGTCTTGGTATGTTTCCTGTTTTACTTTGGTATCTTTGTCTTGTTTTTCCCTATGTCCGGTCAAGTTACCCTCCCGTTTGATTGCTGGTCCCTTCCTAATGTGTTTCACCTGTGCCTCGTCTCCCCTGTCTTGTCTATTTAAGTCTGTGTCTTCCCTTTGTTTGTTGTCTTAGCATTGTCAAGCTGGTGAGTTCCTTGTGTTCCCTGCTTCTAGGGTTTGTTCCTTGTTACTAGTGTTTTATTATTGAATCACCATATCCTCAAGCCGTCTGCATCTGGGTTCTTCACCTGCTACTAGCACCCCCCCCCCCCCCAACAGTGCTGTCGTCATAACAACATATCTTGTCATGTTATAATAAGTCACATTTCCAAATTCAGTCAGTTTCTTGTACTAATTTATTCGAACATGGAATAATCTTGAAAGTATCTTTTTATGCAAAGTATTTCAAAGATGTATGAATACATCAGCTGTAAGCTCCCCCATAATCATACATGTGCATCCATCTACATCATACACTTTCTGTCACACAAAATGGAGTGAAGGGAACATTTCCAAAGTCCAATCTCCTAACCTATACGCCTCCTTTCCTATACCTTAACCCCTAAACGTCATCGGGGTTAAGGAGAGATGAAAGGTGCTTCCTATCGAACATAGGAAAGGACAGCGCTGTTTCAAATGAATTCGACTCCACTTTTCCTAACCGACGTCATTGCGCGACGGTGAGTATTGCTGACGTGAGTCACTAGCGTGAAACTACACTATTCTCCGAAAATTGACTACAACAAGCGCTCGTTTGATCCATGCGTTCTTTTCATATTGATTTTAATCAGGTGGTCGCCAACAGAGTTAGAATCACTTCCATATATCCCAATTCACATGTGGAATAAAAAGAGGCTACACTTATGTTGATGTTGAAATGAACTGCCCCCAGTAACTTCATTAAATGTGAAGTTGGTATTTTATTTTCTTATGTTGTAAATTATGTGCTACGAAAATTACTATTAAGATGTTGGTCTTTTATGAGTTCTTTATTATCTTAATGGGGGAGGGGAGGGAGGTATTTTGTTTTAGCCGAGTTAAATCTTCCTCCTCTTCTCCTCTCCTCTCTTCTGTTTTACCTCTCGTTCGTATTCGTGTAGAGTCGGTAAACTCTGGAGGTGGCCTGTTGCTTCATCTCGATAGGAAAGGAAATTTCTTTTGCAAAAAATACTTTTCGGATAGGCCCCAGCTGTGGATTAATGTGTGAAGCTGTGTGTAATCCCTCTCTCCCCTCTCACTCTGAGGAGTTGGTGTTGATGTGGGAAGGTGGCGTGAAGAGAAAAGGACAGAGAGGAGGATGATGGTCTTGGCAGGGCAACACCATATGTCACTGATGCTCAAGCTAGAAATCTGCTGTGAACTCTTATGTAGAGCAAAGCAATACAGTTAGGAAACCTTTACTGAGGGGAACCAAATTGTGTCGTTTCGTCTAGTTAAAAAACAAAGAAAATTAATAGCTTTGACAAATTTGGTTTTGTCAGTGACATTTTGACTAAATGTGTGCATATAGCAGGAATTTGTCAGACACTCTTGTCCAATAACATTCCTAACAATCTATTTACTATCATCAACTCAACTGTTGTTGGCGACAAGTACAATTTACGGCATTAATAGGTTACTTAAATCAAGTTTGTTGTGATCTCATTCAGTGGTTTGAAACAAAGCTGTAACTGTATCAGAACAGTGTTTCAGCAAAGCAAATCCAGTGGTGATGGGAAAGTAAAACAAATTCTCCTCACTCCTTCCATTTTCCTTCTCTAATGAGATCCTGTTTGGAAAAAGTCACAAAAACATAGTTGTTTGTTGTCTGTTTGTTTACCTTGGCCAAGTTTTGTTAAGAAAAAAATGTGTATCTCAGTGGATCTTGCTTCTTTAAGTAGAAGACAGTAAGTCATTTTCAAAGGTATCACAAAGTGGGCATGTTACAGTAACACACTGTAATCTTAAACTGTCTTGGTAGTTATGTTCATGAACTGTGCAGCCTTATTCTTATGAATTTGCTTTACTTAGCTAACAGCACTATGTTGGTTGTCTTTTGTTACAATATTATGCCTCCAAGATAAGGGGACATATTGTTCTTAAACAGATGATAAGAGGCATCCACCCAACTTGTATTCTTTTGTGTCTCTGTTTGAAAAACAAATTTCTCAAAAATTCTGGAGATAGTGAGGTTAATCTCTCTGTTGTGAGGCCAGTGCCTAATTGACATCAATCAGTATGGTGGTGATGGCATGCAGCTCATCAGGAGCAGGAGGGAGGCAGGGATGGTTAACAGAAATAAACCCCCCAGAATAAAGAACCTGTTGTTAAGGGCAATCACAACAAGCACTGCCTCGCCGTGCCTCTGTCTGCTCCTCATTTGTTTTTTCATTTGTTCTTTCATCCTCCCCAATGCCGCCTTGGTTTGTCTGTTTCACTGATATCACATTGTTCCACCCATCCCCGATTCCTACTGTCATTCTCTCTCTCTCTCTCCTGTCTGTCTCTTGCACTCCACTCACCCCACCACTGATTCTGATCTCTCCCTCTGTGTGTCACCCAGGGCTTTTTGTCCCCATTTTCTCCCCGATTCACATTTTCTCTCCTCCTGCCTCATTAGCTTCATGTTTGAGCTATAGCTTGTTGGAGCTCAAAAGGCGTGGTCATTCTGTCTTACTCAAAGTCTGTTTCTGTCCGTTCAGTCGTCACACTGACATTTTAATTATTTTTTGTATGATATAATTAAATCTTGTGTGAGCGACTCCTTTTCACCCTGTGTCTGTCTGTCTGTCTCATACACCCTTTCACACACCCTTTTACACACCCTTTCACACACACACACACACACACACACACACACACACACACACACACACACACACACACACACACACACACTGACACACACGCACACCTCTATCAACCCAGTCAGTCAGTCTCAGTGCAGTTCTGTTCTGTTCCAGTTTCCAGTAAGCTGATCCTGCTGGCAGAGGCTAGTGGGGAGACTTCCTTTTCTGGAAGGACCTGATGCATCGTATTAATGATCCTCTCACTCTCTCTCTCTCTCTCTCTCTCTCACTGGTCTGTCAGAGGAGTAAAGAGTCTCAATTCATATCACAACGTCTGTGCAGGCAGCAACAGCAGAAATCATCCAGCCGGCATATTGAAAGAACTGTGTGGATCACGCCCCCTTTTCTGTTTCAGCCTTACGCTCTTTCTCTCTTTCACTAACAACAGTAACACCATTTCACACTCTTTACCCCCATTCTCTCCTTTTCTTTCTTTTTATCCGTCTGACCCATACATTTTCTGTCTGTCGTTACTGTCTTTTTTTTCTTCTTTCTTTAATGTAGAATTTTTTTCTTTGGGGAGTCTCCAGCCTAAGGTAGGCAGCGCCACATCCAGCCAGGAATACACTCCTTCAGTCTAATTCTCCATATTTTTCTTCCTTCCTTCCTTTATCAAACACAGCATCATTCTTTCTCCACCACCATCTCCTCACCTTCCTCCTCCGCCTCTATCTCTCTCCTGCACACCCTGCCCCTGAGTTCGCTGGAGAGAGTCGCCAGTTGCGCACGGCAAAGACAGCAAGTGGGAGTGGACCTTGTTGAGCGCACTTGCAAGTGTGTGAGTGAGAGTGTGTGTTTGTGAACGTGGAGAGGAAGAGGAGAGAAGGAGAAGGAGAGAGAGAGCATCGACACAGTCCTCCCAGTCTCTCCTCTCTTCACACACACTCCCACTCTGCATGGAACAATCTTTTCTTTACTGCTTCTAAATGGACATTTCTGTGGCAACATTTCACCAGTGAAGACAGCAGCAGCTGTCGCTCCACTCCACAACAAGCGTCTACATGCTGGATTTAAAAAACAAAGTGAGGAGAGGAGTGGAATAGGGGGGAATCTCTGAACATGAGTGAGGAAGCTAAGGAGAAAGCAGGTGGGAAAGCAGCCCATCGCAAGAAGAAAGGCAAAAAGGTATGAGAGAGGAAGCGCTGTCTTTGTCTGGGTGTGTTGTCTTTTTCTCAGTTGTTGCTTAGGCTTAGCAAAAGGTGTTTGTATAGGAAGTGACAGCTTGTTGGATTTGCTGAAATGAATGGCTGAGGTTGATGCACCCATTACAAAGTGACTCAGGGTGTGTTTGACCATGTAATTATTTGTTTTGAAAAAAAATCCGATAAAATCTTGATTTATTGAATTATATGAGACAATGTATTTGAAGCACAGCCCATACACCTGGTTGTTTTCCTGTGCATTTAACTTTCAAGTGTTTTTACATTCTTCTGGTCTTTCACAAGCTCGCCTGTGGCTCTAACATGAGAGAGAAATATTTGTTCAGCCTCACCTGCACTGCTTCCAAAGCCTGTTGAAATGCTGTCAGTCACCAGTCATTCTAAACCCAATGCTGCGACTTGTCAGTCTGGTTGTTTTGCTCTGGGTGATTGGTTAGGGGAACACTGGTATGTAAAGTGGAAAGAGTGTGTTTTAAAATGCGAGACAAGGGGATGTCCTCAGGGGTTAGGGTGGGGGCAGCAGAATGCACGCACCAGCACAGGCATCTGTTGTACTTAAAAACTCCTACAGCTGTGGGTGTGCATCTGATACACATGTACTGTAAAGTATGCATAGAATTCTGTTGTTTACCTTAGGAGTTGTTATTATGGCTTCTGATTGAAGGTGTTTGAAACCACAGAAACAGATTTTGACTTGTGTGTACTTTAATTTTCAGGTCTATTTTTGGTATAAGCGCTATTAAAGCATGTCTACTCCTGTGCTTCCCATGCTGTTGTGTCAATAGGACTAGCCTATGCTTAATGTGTTATTGTGCTGAAAGCCACTGATCAAACAAAAACAGTGTCACAAAATACACACACGTACACAAAGAGTATTTCTAGCTTTGATGCAGCTGAAGCTGAATTTGAGGTGGCCCCTTGAGATCAGGCGTTTGTAGGACAGGGAAAGACCAAAACAAAGCAGAGATGAACAGTTACGGCAGACAGCCACTTAATGTTTTACAAGCGTGTGTGAATTTGTTATTTAGTGTTTTCCATTAAATAATTCATAGCTGCTGTGATATGTGTAACCCTCGATGTTAAAGCAGTCAGGTTCCTCGATGACAGTTAGAGAGAACATGTTTAAACTGCTTGCTTCAGTAGTGAAAGATTGACAGGCTGACTTTATCAAACCAAAGGAACATCCCAATATTATGAAGATTCAATTCTTCTCAACATAAACTTAATTTTCCAAGGAATTAAGATAAAGGACGCTGGGTTATATTCACCAATATGATTATGACAGAGGCCATAAGTTCTCCAGTGATCTATTTTCCCCAACAAGCCTCCAGCCAGTTATCTCTCCCATACAACCTCCAGACTACTGCTGTTAAAGTAAAAACAGTGCAGCAAAACCCATGCATATTAATGCTTTTTACTTACGAATGTTGTTTGTATGTTGCGTGTGCACATGTGTATCGGTGTGTACATGCGTGTCTGTGTTTCACTCTGTGTGCATGCCTGACAACTATGCCAGATGTGTTAATGATTGTAGCCATGGCAACTAGTCTCTGTTCTGAGCGAAAGATGGCGAGAGAGAGAGAGAGTGTGGAGAGGGGGTGGACTGGTGAACTTGGTGACCAGAACAGAAATATATTTTTCATGAGGCAGCTGCTGTGAGTGACGGGGGGAAGCTCAAGGATACAGTCAAACATCTTTTGAATCAGGGCCCTAGAATTAAGAAGGGCCGTTAATCAATATCAAACACAACATTGCAATGCCTTTTTGTGGATGTTTACATGTCAGTCTGTGTGTGTGTGTGTAGCACTTTGAGGTTTCTCCAAATGCTCTATGATAAGAATTTGATGTAGTGATACAGATAATGAGGTTAACATAATGCACAGACACGCAAACAAACACTTACGTACACACACACACACACACACACACACACACACACACACACACACACACACACACACACACACACACACACACACACACACACACACACACACACACACACACACACAATATTACAGGGGGAGGGGAGAGTGTGCCAGCAAGAATAAAAGACCTCTTGGACTTGGATAGAAATATGTCACTTCCACAACCCAAATAACTTTAACTAAGCTCAACAAAAATGTATCTTCTTGACTTAAGGAAGAAAGAAATGCCTATTGTAAGGACATTATATTCACACACAGATATAGAGACTTAACCACTCTTTATGTTTATATACAATTAACATGTATCTAATGAATATCAGACACAATAAACTTAGAAGAAGGAATGTGCGGATTATTGAAGGATCTGGTTTGAGCTTGTGAAATTGAAATTAAAACTTAGATGATGGACAGAAAGAGTTGTGATTAGCATAACTGTATGGTTTTCCCACGTCAATGGCATTTCCAAACAAATATCCTCCACAAAGAAATGCCAATCCTTTAAAAACAACACCACCATTTTTTAGTTTATTTATTCAAAAAATATAAACTGCTCTTAACTGCAGTGCTGTATGTTTACACTCCTGGTGGGGATTGGCAGTAATGATGTCAGAAAAACCTAAGCAGAGCTGTTTTAGTGTTTTTGTCAAACATGCTAATGGATGGAGACAGTTGAGAAATGTGGTGTCGTTGAAACACGAACATCCTGTCACAAACAAACCACGGCTGCTGATCATATTTCTCCACAGTCATTGTATCTTGCTGCCGCTCCTCACAGTATATTTCAAACTCACAAACACAGTTATTGTAAGTAAAGCAATATATTTGCTGTATGACATGCAAGCTTTTATAAGCCAGCAAAAAACGCTGCTCAACAACTGCACTTTTAAAAAAAGATCATTTAAGGCTGTTTTCTTGCTTTATTAGACGTATTTGGAGAGACTGAGTTGATATGGGGCAAAGAGGGGAGGACATGCAGAGAACCGTCCATGGGTCGGATTCAAACCGGCTCTGCTGCTACGAGGACCAAGCCTTTAGTGGGGCCCTCTAAGCACTACATAACGAGCGCCGCCAACAACTGCACTTTTAACGTGAATTTCTTTATTTTATTATGGATAAATCGGTAGCAAAAATGAAAAGAAAAGAAGTAAGGATCATTGACTTCAGCTCATTTCCACCATCCTTCCACTTTTCTATGGACTGTATATACATCTGTCTTTTGTGTTGTCCTCGTTGTCTTGTTTCTAATGAGACAGCATGGCTCAGCAGCTCTGGTCTTTGTCTTGGCTGGAAAAACCCTGCCAGAGACAGAGAGGCCCGTGTCTGGAGGACTGGTGAAATAAGCCGTTCAGTGACATTGCTTTCAAAGAGAAATTGCACATCACATCCCCCAGATAACAGCAGGGCACTGGTGAATGTGCTGATGGAAGATGTGAAGTGTGTGTGTGTGTGTGTGTGTGTGTGTGTGTGTCTGTATGAGAAAAACAAAGTGCATGCTTTTGTTTTTCAGATTAGTCTAATGGACTTGGCACTGATCAAATCCTTGAGAGGGGTATGCTTCATGGGCTCTTTGGGAGAGTAAGTAGGAAAATTGTGTACTTTAGGGGGAAGACAGTATATACAGTATTCTGATAAAGGGTGCTGTCGATTGAATTATTAAAGCTCCCATATTATACACTTTTCGGTTCTATTATACACCATATTATATGGTCTTAGTGGTCCCTAATACGTTTTTCTTAAATTTTTTGCTGAAAAAAAACTTTCAGATAATTTATTGTACTATGCTGATGTTCAGCTAATCTCACAATGGCCTATTTTTTAAAAAGAGCTCCAGCTCCCCTCGTAAATATACAATCTTTGAGCTCCCCCCGCCCCCTGTCCAGAAGCGAAGCCAGATACGCCTCGCCCTCTGTCTGTCAGGGCCGTGGACCAATAAGAAATAGGGGTGTGGGCTGCACAGTGGAAGCTTCTGGCTTTCCAGTTTTTGAGGTCAGAAACGAGGAGAATTCTGACTGGAGTATATTGGGGGGGAGGGGGTGGGGGTTTCAGAAAGGGGGAGAGTGAGAAATGGAGAGATTGTTATTTTTTCTATATTTTGGCAGTCTCTAGGCACACCTTGGACCCATGGATATGTTAGAACACATTTAAAAAGTGCATTTAGCATAATATGTGACCTTTAAGATTGACAAAAAGAAGATTGTAAACTGGAAATCTTAAGGTTTGGAACTGTTGGTTGGACACACAATGCCACTTTGAACTCTTTGACTCTTAATTCTGTATCTGAAATCTTCTGACATTTCATACATGATTAATCCAGAAAACTAATCAATCATTTAAATTATCATTAGTTGTTATGTGTTAGTACAGGCCACAGCATGTGATAATAATGTTCAGATTTTGTGATTATATCGCAGGTATAAAAAGTGGTCAAATGTCATAATGACACTTTCAAATGTCAAACCTAGCCAAATGTATGAATGACATTTTAAAAATCTTGTTTTGGCTTGCTGTTTTTCTGCAACATTTTGGACTAGCACGCACACACACACACACACACACACACACACACACACACACACACACACACACACACACACACACACACACACACACACACATAAGAAGCCAGGAATATCATTTCAACCTGAATATTGATATTGGCATCAGGCAAAGATAATACCTGTAATTCCCCTTTATGTGAACTCCTTCTCATTTCTTCTTTTTCCAGCGTATACTCCAGCATTGGAATGTAATGACTCATATAAATCTGCACACATGCACATGTGCTGTTTCAGTGTGGAGGTGTTAGTGAGTGCACGTGTGTGCTCCCTTGGTAACTCTATAAATGTATGTATGCATGCTTGCGTAGGTGGGTGTATCCCTGTGGTTTCTGTGTGGATATGTGTTTGGGTAGGTAGGCGTCGGGCACAGCTGCACGCCCTGGGGAGAGGGCAAGGGGCTCAGCCTGTCAGAGCTCCGTCCCTCTCAGATGAACTGTCTTTGTTCCTCTCTCTCCACTGAGAAAAGGGTTTGAGGTGAACAAGAAGACGTGAGGCCATTGGAGAGAAGGAGGCGGAATACAGAGGGCTGGAAAGGCTGACTGGAGAGAAGTGTGAGTGAGGTGTGAGCTAGATGGAAAGGAAGGGGACATGAAAGTGTGAAACAGGAGTGTTTTTCTCTCCACTCTGTAGCCCTGTTGGTCTTCCTTGGTCTCCAACCCTTAAGCTTTCTTTTGTCATGCTTCACAAAACATTTTTGTTGTGCACAAATGAGTGCAACATTAAAAGGTCGCACTCACACTAGACGTCTTAGTGTCTTTGAGGTGTGGCAGTATCTCCTAATGTGGTTGGGCGACATATTATACAAACTTTTCAAGCATAACCTGGCTGGTATAACTCCTGCAAAAAACTGGCTTACTGGTTGATTTGTTCACTTGCTGACTGACCTGTTATTTGACTAATTCGCTGATGGTTAAATCAAAGTACGTAAACTTGCTGCATCCAAACCAGAGCCAGTTGTTGTTGTCAGACAAATAAACATGCATTTACAGTATTCGCTCGACCAGGCTTTATTATCAATCCAAGTATACAGTACTCGCAAACACAAAACAGTAACATACAGAGACCACAGATAGAAATAGAGAGCCCTAAGCTGACGGACACGGCTGTTGAACCTGAGCTAATACAAAAGGGGCTTGGCACTCTTGGCTCTGCCTATTCATCCATCCCCAAATCTCTCTATCAACAAAAGCAAGCAATTTGAAGAGATGCTCTGTGTTATGTTCTGTTGGCGAGGATGAATTGAGAGCTCAGCGCAATTTAAAATGAGTTTCACTCTGTAAGAAAATTTTAGAGCCGGTGTTGGGCTTTTATCTGGTACCAGAATCTCTCAATCTATTAAACACATGTAATAACTTGTCTGTGTTTTACAGACAGGTTACAGCAAATAAAGAAAAAAATGTATGAAAATAAAATCGCTAAATCACTTCTAAACTGGAATGCAAAGCTGCCCATTTATTTCAACATGGACTGCCTGGTGACCCAGACTGGAGTCCCTTTGAGACTTGTACAATAGTATAATGTGTGCCTTCATATCCACTCTACTGGTAATTTTCTCTACTGGCAGTCTCTGGTCTCTGAACCCCACAGCCTCTTCCGTTTCCCACAGCTCCGTCCGGAAGGCTCCTTACATCTCTCTCTCTGTTGTGCTCTTTCCATTCTTCTTCTAAAGCTTGCACAGTCGGTAATGGAAAACAAGAAAATAAATTGAGAGCTCTGCAGTCAGATTCAGAAACCGCTTTTTATCATCTTTGGGATCCTCCTTAAGCTTCTCCTGGTTCATTGTCGCCATGGCAACTGTTAAATGCAGAGAAGGATAACAAAAGCTTTTGTTCTGTACCAAAAGCAATAACAGGGGTTTATGCCCAATGTGGTGTCTGCTGACCTTGTTGTGTCTGAAGCATTGTTTCACCTTCTTTCTCAATTATTTAACATCAGCGGTTTTACTACGGCAACTAAGGATATATGTGGATATAAAATTGCTGGTCTATTTATAGTTCATACTTAAATTAACCAAGTCACAGATGCAGTGGGCGGCTGTTAATTGCTCTTCACACAATATTAGCACCACAGAATTGGATGTTGGAGTCGTTAACAAGGCTTAGGTCATGATGCAAGGAATATAACAGCCATGTGTGGGAACTGACAATGACCACACTGTTCCCACAGTAAAGTATCAGGAAAAAGACGTCTTGTCACGTGATATAAATTCCTATTTATCATGTTTAATCTGCAGGCTGATTGTGTTTTTCTCACAATAAATGTGCACAGCAAGCTGTGGTGGGGGAGAACTGCCTAGATTTTAGTTCCAGATTTCAGAGCAGTGGCTCTACCAGGACCTGAATGAGGCCATTGACAGAAAACAGCCAATGGTGTGTGTAATGAAAAGTACTTGTAAAACACCATTTAATTAGCCGCGGAAAAAAACAGGAAAAAGGGTCTGTACCCCTTTGGTGTTGTTTATTTGAGTCTGGTGAGGTATTGCGAGACCAGTATTACATCTACCATGGAGCCAAGCCAGTTTGCTCTCCCCTGGTTCCTCCATGGGATGAGGAATTAAAGCCTTAGTGACTAAAACAGGGTAAAAATGAATGAAAGATGCACTTTATCTTTATCCCAGTCAGAGGAGATGACTGCAGTATCTCTCAAAAGGCCATATTTTAAGATATGCTGGCTCTCAGCTTTGAAGATGCACTTAGCAGGATCTGACTTCCTCTGAAATTCCAATGGTCTGACTGATAACCACAGAACTGAGGCTGTCCTTTGAAATGTAGAGCAGATTGCCAATTTAGAACTTTTCATGCTAAACTGTTATCGGAAAAACCAGGTGAGGGAGATATCCTAGAGACATGCTATATCAATATTCTAACAGCCTAATAATCCCTTTATGTTTCTGGTGTTAGTGTCAACAGCATTTAATCTATGTGCTACAACTTTTTTATGCCAGTTAGATTTGTACATGGAAGTTATTGCTGGCCTTATTGTGTTGGTTGGGAACATTTGTTCTTCAACACTTCATGCTATGTCCTTGGAAGTTGAAGGGAGGTGGACGGGATTGACATGGTTATAGAAAAAAGCAGCACACATCCTGATTCCCTTGTTTGTTTAGGGGAAGGCAACAAAAGCAATTAAAACAGGTTGCAAAAAGCTAAACATAAATCGTTTCCTGATTATGTTGTTAGAATCAAATTGTGCATGAAAAGTGTGATTTCCATCTGCCTTCAACAGAGGTTCTACAACGTTACGCCTATCTCATTCATGCTTTTAAGCCTCTGCCAAGCGAGAAGCGAGAAGTTGATGAGCATTAGACTTCATGCAAGTAAATGTGCAACTAAAATAAACCCCTACAGGCATTCATGAAATCCACATTCCCCGGGGCTACAGTGACAGTGATGCTACCAGTACAGTTTTCTCTATTACAGTATTACGTAACTCAACTCTACCAAGTCATCCTCTCCCTGCTGCTGGAGTGAAACTGTGTCATTTGTCAGGTGTTAGCGGTAGGACAAAACATTTTCACCTTATCTCTTCTGCAAGTATCACTGCCTTCCTCTCACAGCTAAAGAGTGGAGGTGCCATACAGATGGGATGAGCTTGATATCGATATTGATAACTACGTTTCTGTTACAGGCAGACCAATGTTGTTTTGATTTGATGATATTCCATGCCTCAAGAGGGGATGGAGTCAAATGTGCCTGTCTGCTTCTAACTTTTAAACATAAATCATTAATGACATAGTTGACTTTAATGAGGAGCTAGTACTGGTTGTATGTGCTATGTCATTTTCCAAAACGCTTGATTTGCTCAGAAACACACATACAAAGAAGTTATTTTGTTCCAACAAAGACTTCCATTGATGATATCCAATATATGATATATCTATATATATGATATATATATATACAGTACAGTGTTTCCCCCAGGAAATGTCTTAGTCAAGGTGGTCACTGTCTAGCCGTACAGGAGGCGCGGCGCAACGCGCCTCGGTGAAAATTTTGGGGGTATTTTGCTCAAAGATGCCAATGCGCACTAAAGAAATAGTTCTGTTTATTTGAATGACACTGACCTTACAGTTGTGCAATTTTGTTTGCTATGTGCACATTTTGTGCAAACATGCAGACAAAAAAAATACAATTAAAGAAATTCTACTGTTTTGGTGCAATACCATGCAGACACACTAAATAAAAATAATGGACCATACACTTAACATGTGTATGCACATCAAAGTGCTTTTTAAAGTTCCTTTTTGGATGGGGGGCTGTTGTGAGATTATTGTGGACAATAGGCATACTGTGATGCGATTAATTCATATATGGTTATTATTAGCCTACTTGCTTGATTTCTTTTTAAATGCAGAGGTTATTGGTTGTTTTGGAACATGTATTTCCAAATTTAAAACATAAAAATAAAGCAGCATTTAAAATTCAGAAAAATTAATCTTGTCGGCCTACACAAGCATGCTGTTTGAAAAATAATTCAATTATTGAAATAATACAATGTGTTTTCCCCTTAAAATGACTAATGCATTTCAAAGACAGTTACAGTGTGCACTTCTGTAAACTTACTGAAAGGTGCCTGGGCCATCACTCTCATGCATGTATCAGACTTTTCTCTGCGCTGTATGAGCCGATAAGTTGTGTTGCCACGGTGATGTGGAGTCTTAAACTAGTCTAGCTTTGCAGAGCACTTCTTTCTGTTCAGCTAAATATCCCCATAGAACCGTACTGCGTTTATTATCGCCACCGGTTAAATGTCGGTTTGCTGCTGCTCGTTTACTCTCCCGCGTACATGCCGTAGTCACGCGCAGCGCGGCACGGTCGCGCGCGCAGAGCCCCTGACACAGAGCAGCTGATAGTCTGAGCAGAGAGAAACGCTTGGAGACATATGTGCACATTTATTTACCCCAAATCACGGCCTTTCGCGCATTTCTGACCATGACAAATCACACATCGCGCTTGCTAGTACATTAATTGTGCAGCACTAAAAATAAAAAAATTAAAGATTTATTTATTTATTTTTTGGTCGGTCAGTAGTCAAGGCGGGGGGCTGGTTTTGCTAAGGCGGCCGCCTTAACTATAAAGCGCTGGGGGAAACGCTGCAGTACGTAGTGGCCCCGTTATGGTAATAGGCAGACAGGCAGGCAAGTAGGACCCAGATGCAGACATCTAGAAGACTATTTATTATCTCCACGAAAAAACTCCAGACATGCAAAAAAGGCCAAAAAGGCAAGGCACATGGAACACAGGAACCTACAGGGACGGACTCACCAACAGGTACAATGCTCGGACAGGGAACAAAGAAACACAGGGGGCCTTTCCGAAAACTTTTTTTTGCATAGGAAATTTCCTTTCCTATCGAGATGACCCGGAAGTGCTCGGCAGATAGGTGATCCGAATAACCAAAATGCTTAGGAAAGGCATAGGAAAGGAGCCTCGATTCATCCTTTAAACCTCCTTTAGCATAGGTTACTCCTGGCTAACCTATGCTAAAGGAAAGGAGATAGTGGTATCCCATAATCCTTTACGGCGGCAAGATTTAAAGCAACAGGCCACCGCCGGAGTTTACCGACTCTACACGAATACGAACGAGAGGTAAAACAGAAGAGAGGAGAGGAGAAGAGAAGAGAGGAAGATTTAACTCGGCTAAAACAAAATACTCCCCCCCCCCCCACACACACACACAGGCTAAAGATAATAAAGAACTCATAAAAGACCAACATCATAATAGTTATTTTCGTAGCACATAATTTACACCATAAGAAAATAAAATACCAACTTCACATTTAATGAAGTTACTGGGGGCAGTTCATTTCAACATCAACACAAGTGTAGCCTCTTTTTATTCCACGTGTGAATTGGGATATATGGGAGTGATTCTCACTCTGTTGGCGACAACCTGATTAAAATCAATATGAAAAGAACGCATGGATCAGACGAGCGCTTGTTGTAGTCCATTTTCGGAGAATAGTGAAGTTTCACGCTAGTGACTCACGTCAGCAATACTCGCCGTCGCGCAATGACGTCGGTTAGGAAAAGTGGAGTCGAATTCATTTGAAACAGCACTGTCCTTTCCTATGTTCGATAGGAAGCACCTTTCATCTCTCCTTAACCCCAATGACGTTTAGGGGTTAAGGTATAGGAAAGGAGGCTTATAGGTTAGGAGATTGGACTTTTCGGATAGGCCCCGGGAGTTATATTCACACACAAGACTGGGTAGACAACGAGGGACAGGTCTAAAACATTAGGGGAGGGAGCAGTAATCAAACAGGAGGGAAACTTGACAGGACATGGGGAGGAACAAGACAGACATACCAAAATAAAACAGGAAACACGGGGAACCACCAAAACAAGACAAGACAAAGACAGAACATGACAGGCCCATCAAATCAAAAAGCTGTATGCCATTGGAACAGCTCTCATTATCCTGTTTTGGGTACTCGAGGATAGTTAGGAATGCAGCTGTCTCTTCCTAAGCCATTACTTAGTTTGTGTCCCGTTAAGATTGAACATAGAATAAAGGTGTTGTCATTTTCATATTTATATCTGACGACAACATGAGCAATAGATAGTGATTTGTTTAAATGTGATGCTTCCTGCTACCAGCAAACAATAATTCCTTAGCAGCTTTGTCGGGAACCTTGACAGGGAGTTGGCTTCAAATCATTACTGCTATATGGGATTGCTCAACTATAGCTGTGAAGGTTGACAATTGTATCAGCACTGTTTTCTTCATGGACACTTCATGAGACAGGTATTTTCTATTACAACTATGGGGCTTGAGTTTGAAAGCTCAATTTTCTGTATTGGAAAATATAGTGGCTATAGTTCCTTAAGTGTGTGTGTGTGTGTTTGTTTTACAGTTAGTTAGCCTACAGGTAGTTTTGCCTACATTTTGCCTACATGTTTTGTGTACATGTACATGCATGTGCAGGGCTTCTCCTTCCCGACAGTTCATCATTTGACAACCACCAGCTGTTAGGGGTGTAACGGTATACTAAAGTCACGGTTCGGTACGTACCTCGGTTTTGAAGTCACGGTACGGTACAGTACGGTACGGTTCATAGTTAACGGAGAATGAACAGCTTTAGCTGTCAGTAACCAGCTGACAGTATATAACATACAAATAAAATGCATAACACATGCAATTCTCCAATAAATAAAATACTTATTAAATACTAGTGAAGGTGCAGCATAAACTAAAATTGCAGTGAAAAAATATAGTGTTAATGCTCAGCAGGCTCTGTAAGCTGGTGTAAACAAAGGTAATGTCATCTTTAAGGGTCTTTTTGACTTTAAAAAAAGAAAATATTGCTGCAGCTCTCTAAACCTCTAAAGTGCTCTTAAAAATATAACAATTATCAAATAAAAGTGCTACTGCTGCATTCATTGAATGACAGCTTCTTTATGTTCAGTATAAAAAAGAAAATAGTGTCTGGTTTTGCCCAGCTCGTTTTTCTTCACAGTAATGGTGATAGTATGCGCATGCATGTTCGACGTGTTGCCTCCTACATAAGCGATCGCGGTGAAACATTAACCTGTGTGCTGACATTGTTCCACACGTCTATCACTGTTTTCATAATTCAACTGGAATCCAAAGTTATCCCTCAAACGGGATTTGAATGACAGGGGGGCGCCTGCGCGCTCCGGTTTCCTGTTGTCTTTCGCCATGCAGTTCGCTCTCTGTTCGAAAGCACTGTATAACATTTTGATTTGCACTACTCATAGACAGTAAAAGAGGGGGGGAACGTTGCTACAACTGCTAATAGTGATGCAAACGGAACACTAGAGCGGAGAGGTGTGTATCTCTTGCTCTGTCCGCAGCTGGGAGGGACTGCTGCGTGAGGACTCGGCCGCCTGTCAGTGCTCTGGGAAGGGGGGGAGTGGCCGTTGAGCACCCGCTGCTCGTTAAGAAGTGTTAAGAGCGATACATGCTTTAGTGACAGGGTCTCTAAAAGTCACCAATAACACCAGAAAAAGTAGCTAGATTGTTCGCTTGTGGCTTTTTTTTGAAAAAAAAGTCGCCAGAGGGGTCTGAAAAGTCGTTGAATATAGCGGCTAAGTTGCTAACACTGCCTTACCCTCATGCTCAGCTCACCATGGAGCTAATATACTCTCAATCGCTGGCTGCTACTGCGCATGTGCGAGCCGAGCCGGAGGCTAGATGGTCCGGGGGGAACTCCAACGACAAGTTTTAAGTTCCACACCGCAAAACAAGCCTGTACATTCGCCACAAACGGACCGCGGTCCACCTCTGTAACACCAAATACGTGCCTGTACCGTCACGGTACGGTACAAATACGTGTATCGTTACACCCCTACCAGCTGTGAGTGGTGTGAGTCTGTTATAAGAAACCCTCTGGACCTGTGTGTGTGTGTGTGTGTGTGTGTGTGTGTGTGTGTGTGTGTGTGTGTGTTTGTTAATAGAACAACCTGGACAATTTACATGAGGTGATACAGAGATTATTCTCTCACCAAACATCAGAATAATGCTGCAGATGGCTACATATTTGAGTTTTCACTCATTTAAAATCCGCCTTGCTGCCTATTAAAATACAATTACATAAATAAACCTGGTAATTATAAGCTAAAACCCAAATTCTGTATTTATTGCATGTGATTTAAAGAAGACAATCAACATTTAGGGTAATACGTTAATTTGTTTCTTGCCGAGAATTAAACAGCATGGCTGTTTCCACTTGTGTCCATCCACTGAATATGAACCTACAGCCAACAGCCTTATCATTGTCCATTTGGCAAAATGATGACTCTTCTTTTTAAAGTTACTGTGGTGAACATAATACAGAGCCCTGCAAATTCAGTTTTTCAATAACTTGATTGAAATAAAAATATTTTTAAAATTAAACAAATGTATTGATCATACAGTTAAAAAAGTATCTTCATACCAAACTTATTAATGGTACATTCAGACGGAGTGAAAAGGAATTTCTCCTGACTCTGGGTGATATGATTTGATTAATTTGAGTCTGGAGAAAATCGAGGCAGGGAGGGAGGGAGAGGGCATGTGGGCAGTATGGTGGGACAGAGCAGCGAGGATGATGTGATGTGTGTGTCCAGGAGGCAGCTTAGGAAAGAGAGAGCTGAGGGAGCAGGGAGGCTGAGTCCTCTCCCACTTGTGTCATGAATAACTTACTGCTGAGATTTCCTTTGCTGTCTAGCCCTGCATGGACCAGTATGCTTTCATAGTTATAGCTCATCCCAGATGGCCTAGTTTACCCACAGAGAATAAGCTAAACCATAATTTACCAGCTGGGACTTCTTCATGATTTCCTCATCCATCATCAATTACCCCGCACAACTGAAGTCAAAATCTTCTGAAGTATTCAGGGGGAATTTAACAATGTGAACTGGATTAACAATAGAAAAACAATGTTAAAAGGAAGATAGATTAAGCAGACAAAACTAAAATGTTAAACTGATAGGGAGACGAAAACCAAGTCATTCCAAATATATGTACACAGAGCGTAAGTTCACTACATATACCTGAATATTTCTATCATTAAAATTAAAACACAAAATGCCTGTCTAAAAAACACTGTCTTTCAGTCAGAGAAGGATGTTATATAAAAGTGAGTGGGATGAGATCAGCACCAAAAAAAAGACAATTTAGTCAAAATTACTAAATGATGTAGTCTTGCCAGCTCAGTACAGTACTGCACACCCATACATACAGTAATGGAGTTGTAAGGGAACAAAGACAAACCATTTCCTCCCTCAGTGTAATTAAACAACGGAGACATCCTTCTTGCTGTCTAGGATAGAGAGACATTGAATGCCTCTGGAAAGGCCTATGTTTCACTTTAGCTGTGATGTCATGGCTTAAGAGCATTTGTGTGTTTGTGTGTGTGTGTCTATGTTGCAGAAGCATACAGTAAAAGCTACAGAAACATGGACAGAGACCAAAAGTACAACAGTACAATAAAGATCCAAAGATAAACTATATTAAAAAAAAGCATCTGTCTGTACAGTAGTCATTAACACCATTCTGGACTCCTGCGGTCAGAATGAAATCTTAACACATATTTCAGGATCATTTACTGTATGACAGAAAGCTCTCGAGTCCTCTTGTACATGTAATTGTCTATTGATGAGAAACCACAGCTCAACAATCTACATGAGACTGCTTTGTCTCTCTGCCGTAAAGGTAACACGATTAGTTTGTCAAGCCAAAGACACAAATCTCTACAACATCTCCAATATTTTTTCCTTTCAGAGGCGTGTCTTTCCCAGCCCTCTTTATCCAAAAATACTTATTCAAGACGGTTGAATTTACATATAATGTGCTAAAATATATACATTTTTAGCAAAATGTCATATCCACAAGAATAAATCGATGTAACATGTTATTCAATGTTGTAACACCTCTCTCTGGAGTAGGAAGTGGATTTTTCAGGTTGAGATTGCTGTGTTTTTGTTGGTTACCACAAATTATGGTTTGCAGAGGTGCAGGAATTTAAAGCATAGATTTGGTAGGATTGTCTGTAGTTGCAGTCAGCTGACTTAGATATGGAGGAAGATCAACTTTTGTTTGTAAAGAAAGATACATATATGCAGAGAAAGAAACATAATTGTTGACTCTAAAATAATAGAATGCATTCAAAATGAATCTGCATGTTTTTTAGAAGACACAATTACTTGGCCTTAATTTGTCTCTTGTCCATTTAGACTCTGTTTAGTTTAGGCCACCTTTAAACGTGTGCGTTTTGGTCTAAGATGGGACCGTACTGCCGATGTACAGCATCCACTCCTTAAGGCAGTCTGTGACAGGAGGTTTCAAACTAAAATTCCATAATTTTGATTCCTCTGTGGCCCACATATTACCCCATTAGTAAACATGAAATGGTACAAATACACTGGAAAGCTAGCATACTGCTACTGCTAAAAAAAACACTCATTACCTTGGCCATTTACAGCCTTTCGCTCTACTCCTCTTTTGAGCTTTATGGATGCAAAGAAGTAGAAAAGGCTTTTTTATTATTTTGTAACATTATTAAAACACAAGACAAGATGATTTGAGTCGAATGTATACATGCCTTTGCAAAATATTTTTTTATATTTACAAAGTAGTGCATAGATTTATCGGTATGCATTACTTTCACAATCTGACATGCCTCAAAATCGACATTACAGATAACAACCAAGCCTTTATCAGACTTAAACTGTGACATGCAATAAACTTGTAATTTTGTTGTCAGAACCCCTATCCTCTATGGGCGCCTTATAGTACAGTATAAGTCATGAACTCGTCTTGGATTTGACTTATTACTGTACTTTACTACACCCTTGTATGTAAGACATGAGTTTAAAGGCATCCTCTTGAGCCCCTGACTACTGAGCCGTCTCCAGGGTTCCCTTGTGCCCTACTTCAGTCGTCCAGATGGCAAAAATGTTAAAAATGTATTACCAAAAGAAGCAGGGCCAGAAAGACATTTCAAGCTGCATGTATTAATTATCCACGTATCATCTGTCCGGTGATCTCTGGAATGTTCTGTCTTCTATTTTACTCTGGACTACAAGGCTGCACTGCTGGAATTTAATTTAATCTTATTCTAGTTTTTAATTCAACACCCGGATAGTTTTCTGATTAGCATCATTGTAATAATGGCCAAGCGCCCGGCCCTGGATGTGTGCTAAAACTTCCATTATATCAGATAAAATATAATTTCCCAACTGAAACTGTCAGCTAATTTGTCTGCTTTGCCAGCACAGTCACAGTTAGAGTTGGATAAATACAGCATTAGTATTGACCCTACTTTTGCCTGTGACTGCGTAATGTGCTGAGAGGAGAGCTGAAGAGGTTTGTGGCCGACAGTGTGGTAGACAGAGGCAAACACAGTTAACGTGACTTCTGCTCCACTTTTGGAATGAGCAGCTAACTCGTTTACACTCAAGAGCAGTTATAACTGTATAAATCAGATTGACAAGAAAAAAAGAGGCATTTAAAGCCAAGACAGTGAGTTGCCCTTTTTGGTGGCTCTCTTGGATGATTTATCAACTTTGTAGTAAGATTAGCCTCCTACAGAGCCTTTCATATGAAACTCTGAAGGGATTTTTCTCAAGTGTCAGAGTATGACATTGGAGCGGAGGAATGATCTGAGGTTCTATAGTGGGGATTTACCTTATTATTCCATCTATAATACCAACTAATTGGAGCTGTCAAACTGCTCATAATCTGTATCAGAGTGTGCATTTCAAAAAGGCACCACATAATCTCAACATTATTCTATATCTAAAAGAGGTTGATTAGAGATTAAGTTTGTGTGAGTGCCAAAAAACATGCAGCAAGTGAGTGAAAAGGTCAAAGCCAACAGTGGTTTGTCTGACAGTAAATGTAATGAAATAGATTGGCAATTCAAGAATAATTTTTTGCTTTTTATTTCTGTCTTTCACTGTTTATTTTTTTCTTATCATGAAAGCATTTGCTCCAAGGCCCAGATAATAGCATCATCCAGTGATGTTGTTGTTTTCTTGAAGTACAAGTAACTTAGAAATGATCTGTTTTTGAACAGAAAAAAATTCAAGTCGCTTGTGGCAATTTACCTGGCAACACTGCAACAATTTATTTCTCTTAATTTATCCATTAATCCATCCATCCATCCGTCCATAGATCCATCCCTGTGTCAGTGTTCATCTGCCTCCCAAGCCAGAGCAAAACCTTCCACCTTCAGGGGTTCACACTCTCCGGCTCAGTGCAAAAAACATATCCGCAATCTGACCTCGTTTTCTCCTCACACTCACTCACTCCCTACTTCTGCACCTCTCTCTCTCTCTCTCTCTCTCTCTCTCTCTCTCTCTCTCTCTCTCTCTCTCTCTATTTCTCTTTCTCACTCTCTCTTGTTCCTCTCCTTTCTCCCTGTCACTGTCTTCCTGTTTCTTTCTTCTCTCTTCCTTTTCCTCCCTCACTGTCAGCCTAGTCACTCAGAGTGACGGGAAGAAACTGTGAAAACCTGAAGGAGGATAGAGTTTTTGAGTAAGAAGCCTTGTAACAAAATCAGACACACTCTCTCAACATCAAAGCCCCCGTCTCTGTCTGCTGACGAACCACATAGACTGGGCAGCCAGGACAGAGAGAGGTAGAGGACAAGGTGTGAGTGTAAGAGGTTGAATACAGAATGTAAAACAGACCTATCATTGTTGAAATCTGTTATTTGTGTCTGGGCATCACTTTGTGTGTATTTGCTTGTCTGTAGTGGAAATGTGTGTGTTATAGCATCTGGAACTTGCCTGCAAGTTTAGCTCACTCAAACAAGGCCTCTAAAGAGTCTGTGTGTGTGTGTGTGTGTGTGTGTGTGTGTGTGTGTGTGTGTGTGTGTGTGTGTGTTATGACGACAATGCCTGTCCGTCTGGGGTGCAAATGTGCATTTCTCTTCTATCTGTTCCTAAGTACAGCAAAAATCATTAGTGTTTCCTGCTGTTGAAGGAGAGGAGACACCTCTCTCACTCCATCTCTCTTTATCTTCCTGTCTGTTCGTGTCTCAGTCCCATATCTCCACTGTCTGGGTCAGCCAGTGATACTTCAACTGTTCATTTCACACAAACAAATCAGCAACAGCATATGGCTGCATGAAACAATGCTTTAGTGTAAACTGAACACATTAGCACACAATGTGTTATTAAAAGGCTTTATCAGTATGACCAGCTGTTTGTTCAAGAGATTGAAACTGCACGTCACCCTAATGCATTGTCATTTAAGTCAGGCACTTGGTAGTTTACAGAGCAGCCACTGTTCGCATGTGCTTGACAGCAAAAGCCATTTCCCACTTTTGCGACTGCAAGGTTTAACAAACACTGTCTTAGTGTGTTTATAACAGTTTACAGATGAGCTCACAGAAGCACAACAGTTTCTTTGTGGGAACTATAATAGTTATAAATCACAGTCACCAGCAGATTATGTCTATACTATACTGTTTTGGATTAAAAAAATATATTTTAATTTCTAAATTGAGGCCAAAATGTGCCTAAACTGTTGAAAATACCTTCCTTTTAAGGTAAATCTTTGTTGGTTTAAAATAGATTCAAATTACTATAAATATATACTTTATAATTATAAAGTAGCTAAATGTGCGAGAAATAAAATATGTGAGACACAGTTGTGTGTGATACTTTATATCTGGCTGTAGGCTGTAGACAGAAGCCAAACAATAAAAGGCAGGAGCCCTCAGGTTTTCCCTGAGATGGCTTTTTTTGGATTTGTAGCATATTAACAATATTATGATTCCAGGGGTTTTAAAACATCTGGATTGGAGTCTGTGAAACTCCAATAGGAGGATGGATGTTTCTCTCTACCCTTGTGACGATCTATTCGTGGCTCCGGTGTACATGAATGTTCCTGTCCTTGTTTCCATGGAGACCAAAAGAGGTGTGGAGAATCCTGCAGCCTTTCTGTGGTCACTGGCTTCGTCATCAAGCAGCCTGCCACTACTGCGTACCTTTAACAGCCAGATGCTTTGCATCTAATTGCTAATTAGAAAGAATAGGTGGTTGTACCAGTTTTAGACCACATGCAATGCTCTTACTCATGTATTTAAAATGTCTAAAATATAAAATATTAGGCTCTAACTCATACTCACACAGTCATGGATTTGTCATTTCCAGATGACTTCAAATGGGTTGCTACTAGACATGAAGTCATCTCAACAATTTGTCAAATGCAAATTATGCCAGAATAAATTCCCACCAGCAGGCACAGATTACAGCTCCTGCTATTACACTCAACAAAAATATAAACGCAACACTTTTGTTTTTGCTCCCATTTTTCATGAGATGGACTTAAAGATCTAAAATTCATTCCAGATACAAAATTGTACCATTTCTCTCAAACATTGTTCACAAATCTGTGAACAACAACACTCTGAAAGGTGCATTTTTTTGCTTTATTGGGAGTCTGGGGACTCAGAACCAGTCAGTTGACATTCCTGCTGTCAGCATGCCAATTGCACGCTCCCTCAATGCTTGTGGCATCTGTGGCATTTTGCTGTGAGACAAAACTGCACATTTCAGGGTGGCCTTCTATTGTGGACAGTCTAAGGCACACCTGTGCACTAATCATGATGTCAGATCAGCATCTTGATGTGGCACACCTGTGAGGTGGGATGGATTATCTCAGCAAAGCAGAAGTGCTCACTATCACACATTTAGACAGATTTGTGAACAATGTTTGAGAGACATGGTACAATTGTGTATCTGGAATGAATTTTAGATCTTTAAGTCCATCTCATGAAAAATGGGAGCAAAAACAAAAGTGTTGCGTTTATATTTTTGTTGAGTGTATACATTCAAGCCTCATTCTGATCTGAATTATGACGGTACGATCCCTTTCTATCCCTCCTGTTGTTCTCTTACACAATAGCATTGACCCACTCTATTGTCTGTGGGGTGGTGTCCTCCTTTTCAGCACGGAGAAGCCCATTTGTTGATCTCCTAACTAGATTACCGCTTGTCTGATTAACTGCCTGCCCCCTGCTGCCACTTGTAGCTGACCTGGGTTGGGCAGGCATTTATATAAACGGTCAACGTTCCGTCTATAGTCTGTTCATGGCCTTTGATACACTTTCTCTTTTTGCACCTGGTGCCCTCACGGACCATGTCGGAGATGGTCAGGATTAACTGAAGATGCAAAGAGCTGAAAGGGTGAGTTTAAAAACCCAGTCACATGGCTATTTTTTTCTTCATCTCATTTCTATTGTATGAAGACTCACGTACAGTAACCGTACATCATCCTACCAAGCTGCTAACACTAAGCTTACAGGGCTGTGGTCCTGCTAATTGGAACACACTGGTAACCTATATATCTGTTAGTCGGATACTTAAGTGTGGATTATAGTAAAGGTTAGGTTAAGTTCAGCAGGATCCATGTGGCTTTTTTTGTCCTCAGTTTATGAGGTGACACACTATTGGAATAACCAATTCTTACTTACTGAGATATACTTTTTCAATATAGCTCCTAATCTAATAAAACAGATTTTTCGCAGTTCGTCACTTATTTTTTTAGCCATGCTAGCAGTATGGCTCTTGAGATGGTAATGCCGGTCTGTTGGTCTATTGGTCGGTCCACCACTTTGGTCAGGACTAAAATATCTCAACGACATTTGATCAATTTATGTGAAATAAACATTATACCTGCTAAACATCAGCATATAAGTGTCATTTTCAGCGACTTAGCTTGCTAATGTTAGCTTAGGCTGAAATCACACAGAGCTGCTAGCATAGCTGTAGACTGCAAGTGTTATTCTTGATTAAGCAACATACAGTCAGTGTAGATTAAGTAGTCTTCAAAGATATACTCCCATGGATTTCCAGTTTTTAAGCCTATTTCCCAACGATAAATTATATTAGCCTTTTAGGTGTAGATTAATGGAGTATTGTGGCCCCAGGGAATTGCTGTTTCCCCTTTGACCCGTAACCTTATCATTGTGGCTCCTTGCTAAGTCACTATGACAGTTTGAACTCTGAGGACGAGAAGGTGAAGTCATGATATGACAAGGATTGAGGGAGGTAAGTCACAGTGGGGGGTTCAGACCGAGAAATACACGCATGATTGGCCGCACAAATTTTGCCTCCAAGTGCTGCAGTTGGGATGGCAGCCATCGTCTAGGGACTATAGATACAATGGGCTGAGGGAGGATTGGTTGTTTGCCTGTGTATGGCCTGAGCAGCAATACTCCCAGTGCTATCCAATCACTCTGGCTGTCTACTGGAGTGACATTTCAGGAAATTTCCACTGATGTGGGACTGGGGCCCCAGCTGTCAAGATGGAGCAGCAGCGAGGGGTTGGGTAGGGTGGGGATAAAATGAGTGGGAGAGAGAGGAGCGTTGGATGTTGCTTATCAGACTTGACAAAATCGTGGAGCTTCATGGCTTATGGGGGAGAACACTGATAAGTTCTCTCTCTTCCTTTTTTCTCTGTCTCTGTCCCTTATTGCTTTCAGTGATAGCCTCTGTGGTGTTGGAAGCATACAAGTTATCTTGCTGGATGACATTGGTTTTGTTTTCTGTGCTACCTAAAATCTGATAAATGATGCTCCAGGCTCCACAATTATGAAATAGCATCAGTGTGTTGAACATGGATTGGGTTCTGGTCAGGAGAGTATTTAGAAAAATAATGTTTTAATCTTTATTCGTCTCATGTACTGAACGCAAACAAACAAAATAGATGCCATAGCTTATTACCAGATTTAGCTTACATTCTCTCATGGCTTCAAAAGAGAAAGCAGATTGTGCAAAGGCAGTGCCTCATTTAGGGAAGCTAGATTCTCCCCTCGAGTTCTCTAAGTGGTTGTAGCAGCATTATTGTGAATATTGTTTATTGTTTGATGCTTCCTTGAGGTTTTTTCTGATGTATTCGGGCAAAGATGTTTAAGGACTTAGTATAAACACTCAGTTATACCTTACCTGATACATTTTGATGGATACAAATCTTCGTATTAAGTAGTGGAAGGCAAGGGATGGAAATGTTGGGATGGAACTCTTTGTAGTAGACAAAGAGTTCCAGAGAAGACTTGAAATTTAGACCACCTCTGCCTTGCCTTACACTGCACCTATGATCTAAACTACACAATGGGTGTGTAAATGTATGTGCTTATGCATGGTGAACATTGCTTAAGTGTGAGAAAGATGAGGTTATTGGATGCATGTGTCACCCAGACTCTGATTGAATTATGCTTGCACATGTAGTCTACATAGTTTTTGTGGCTCAGTTCTCACTGTGCAAACACAATTAGCTGGTTTGCACCTTATTAAAACTTCAGTACATTCTATCTGTAACCTTTCCATGCTCTCAAATCCCCTGATACCATATCGGGCGGCATTTCAACCTTTTGGCAACGTTAATATGATAAACAGGTTGAGCTAAGCGTAGTAGTGCTACATTTCCATTACCAGGAGTCGGTGACACACACCGGCTGTCTGGATGGCTAGCACCTCTGGCTGACACTCGGCCTCTTCTTTTCAGTGATTGAAAAATGAAGCCTGCATGTGATCAAACATCTTAGCTGTTACTGTTACTCTGCCAGAGCTTACTGCTGGAAAACACAGGCTTCTACAGTAGTTGATAGGCTTTATTCAACTCTACACCATATATGTGTACATTTTCAAAACACACAAAATATCCCTGGTCTCAGATAACAGTGGAAAAACATATTCCTAAACATTGTTTTGACTGAAAAGAATTTGTCTACATTGAACACGGAGGCACACTTGTTGAAATCCACATAACATTTAATGTCTGCTGAACCATTCCCAAAGTGTACTTTCCAGCCGTTAGGCATGATTACAAGAGAAACATAATAGCATTGAGAACCTGATAGTAGTGAGTATTTATAGGTCACCTTGCTTTGAGGATACTGCTAAAAATAGATTAATTTGCTTTGATCTTACAGTTGGTTATTAGGCTTTATTTTATCAAGCATTGCTCTGACATGCATGTATCCTACTGCGCAACCTGATATTATTGCAACTTAATGACTGACTTTACACTTTCCCTTACCAGTATCTTGTTATAACCTTAGTACATTACATTGGTTAAGGTGTATTAACACAACATTGAGAGACAAATATGTCTCTTGGTTCTCAAAAACACTGTAAATGCCAAGGTGGCACTTGACCTTTTGTCTGTAAAGGAAATAGCATGCAAGTTTATGTAAATGTATTTGTGCTTTGATGGGTGTGTGCACAGTAACACAATATTTTGGGGCTTTCTGGGTCCGATGACACTTTTCAGGTGGTTGCTGTGTGTGTGTGTGTGTGTGTGTGTGTGTGTGTGTGTGTGTGTGGTGTGTGTGTGTGATGGAACTTTGATATGGGGCTGTTGTACTGTGCGCGAGTGAGTGAGACTCCCTAGGCTCAGCGCTACTTGGCACATCTCTATGATCCCATCATGATGGAGAAATTTGACACTGGGGAGGATATTCCACTGCCCAGCAGCTTAGGGAGAGTAACAAGGCTGCGCAAACACGTAACTCCTGCTACTCCAGTGACAGGGTCTGGTGAGGTTATGCCTGCACAAACACACAGGGAGTCACACACTCCTGCACTTTGTCACTTCACAAAGAAACACAAGCACAGCACAGACTCATCACTGAAGTATGCAATACAATCACCTAGACACACACACATATACATATACGCTGTATATAAATCCATGCACACTCCCCCACCCCAGGACTTTGCTAATGAACACTCCCAATTGCTGTGCGGACTGTGAGATGATTGGCACTGAGAAGGCATTACACCAGCACATTCAGACATATGGCATGTGGGCCCACTGATGGGCGCACACATATGGTGCTGGTGGCTTCTGCTGCTTCGCATGGGAGAAAAACACTGTGCTCGCCTTTGATCAGACTCCAAATCACAGAGTACAGCACACAAAGTACAGCATATAAATCTCTAACTGTTTGGGTTACATCATTTTGTCTCATTAAAGACAGAAAAATCAAATGCAATGCTTATTGCACATTCCATCAATTTTGGGGATTTTTTATTTCTAAATCAACAAAATTCAACAGTAATTTTTTTACAACACAGTTTATAATACTATTTGCTTACATAATTTGTAAAATTGTTTAAGAATCAACAACAACAATACACGTGTTTATTACACTTAAACTGAAATCTATACTCATCATCAGAATCAACAATAATAACACCAAACACTGAGACAAACAACACAATAACTAATCTAGTACATTAGAGAGAAGCCTGAATCAATGATACTTGTGTAAGAATTATTCATGCATTTTTTACTACAAAGTTAAGCGTGTAGTATGTGTTATATGTATGGAGAAAACTGTTGCAGTTCTTAGTCTTTCAACACCCTCCTAATTCCCACGTCAGCAAATCATCCTCCAGTTAACATGGAAACCTTTGTTTTCTTGGTGTTTCCTGTAATTCAAGTTTAACAAAAACATACAACCAAGTCACCGAGCAGGGAGTTCCTGAGGACTGTCTGTAACTGAATTCTCATCTTAAACCAATGGTATTCATGCTGGATCTGGTATCTGTACGCTGCTGGAGTGACAGGGTCAGGACCTGTGAGTTATACACATCCATATTCAGCCATCAACAGGTTCATAATTGACCAGTCTCTCTTCAGAAAAGTCACAATTTAGGAGCAATTTAGTCAATGAATCATACCTCCATTTCTCTAGTTTCATTTCTTTCATTCAGTCTCCATTGCCTCTTTATTACAGTCAGCATATCATTGTTAGAGCACCTGATGTTTTCAATTAAAAAAATCACTCTAGCCCATTTATAATGGTTACTATCTTTTGAAGTTTCTTCTCCTCCACAAATATAACAATTATCTGTTAGACATATGAATGTAATCAGACTTACACTGTATGAACAACCATGTACTAAGAATTAAATTTTATTAGAGACGTGCACAGGATAACCATTAATCATATTTGTTAGCAATATAATAAAAACCTTAAATCACTTCTCAATAATTTCCCCGCAGAGTTCAAACGCTGCAAACACCAAAATGACCAATTTGCTCCTTGGGCAACATATTGCCTTCTTTTTAAAGCTGGTCGGCTGTATTGTGCCTTGGTGAATTGACTTACTGTAGTAGATATGCTGATATAAAGAAGCTTGTGAATAGGAAAAACACTGGTTGTGATTGTGCAAGGCTGAATATTACTGTTTCTAACAGACCGTGAAATTGTTTATTCTTTTGCTGACATTTCTGTGTAAAACACAAAAAGGATCACTTCCCCCACTGCACAATCTTCGCTGTCAGGCCAACGGTTGTTTCAGCCAAGAAATTAGCTCCCCATTGCTTACAGAAATTCTTAATTGGCAGGCAACAGAGTTTTTTCTCATTGTTATTAGGAAACCCCACAATATTGTTGGAATACAGCTTCAACCTTTTTAAATTATTGATCATTCATTCTTGCTTTTCCTCAGAGTGACTTAGGTTTGTTCCATGACACTAGATTCATGGTGAAATGATTAATTACACAACACCGATGAGAGCAGCATCTATTTCTCAGTAGGTCCCTTTCCTCAGGGCGTTGAAATACATTGTGATTTTTGCTTGCAATTGGTTTCTGAGTTGTAAATATGAGTGCTTTGCTTACACCAAACCACATAGTGATTTTATAGTGCTTTAAAATATGGCTCATGCTACAATTATGGCCCTATAAAGTCATGTGAGTCCTGGAGACCACTGGCTTTTCAATGCATACCACTTCCACTGGAGTAATAGAAACATAAATCCAACAGCTTTTGTGTCATATGTAAATCCTACTTGCCTCAGTGATGTATTCTGGGCTGTAACAGTACTGTAGAAGGGGATAGGAGGTCCACTGCCTGAACCACTTTACGCTGCATAATTTGTAATTTTTGAATACATGCTTTGGTGTTTGGGGCTGGTTTCTTAATGCAAACTGTAAAGAGAGCTTTTTTTTAACTTATTAATCATCTTCAACTCATTAACATATCACATATTTAGTAACAGAAAGGGTTTCTCTGTTGATTCATTATTTTAGTGGCTTCTAAGCGACCCACATAATTGGTGTTTCAGTGTGTATACAGTGTGCAAGTCCCTTATATTTATGTCTTTCTTCGTATCACTGTATGCTTACCAAAATAATACGACCACATCAAAGCCTTCCCAGACAGACTGACTGCCTGTGTGTTTGTGTGTGTGTGTGTGTGTGTGTGTGTGTGTGTGTGTGTGTGTGTGTGTGTGTGTGTGTGTGTTTGTGTCTGTGTTTGTGTGTGTGAGTGATCCTCTTCATCGTGAATGTCTGTCTGCCCCTCAGTGGGGAAACCACAGAAGGACATTTTGGTCTGGTTTGAAGGGTACCGCTTGGTCGTGACACACATTTAGGTAGGTTATTTGGGAGCTAACTGGGGTAAAGCGCACGTCTCATTTTGCCTATCCGGAGGGGAGACAACGTTAGAGTCATTTAGAAGATTGAGAAGAGGAACAAAGAGGATATGAAAAATAGAAGGTGTGGGAGAGAGATGTTGTGTGTGTGTGTGTGTGTGTGTGTGTGTGTGTGTGAGTGAGAGTGAGGGTGAGACCTAGCTTATGCGTTTGATCGAGTGAGAGTTGTGAATGGAAATGATGAAGAGAGTACAAAAGAAAACTCAAACAACTATTGTATTTTACCTTCGGCTTTAGCCTCAAAGATCAGGCTGAGCACATTTTAAAACATGTCACACTGTGTAATCATCTGGGGCTGGCATAGCTACAGTGGCATTGAATATACATTGATGCTTTATGATTCATTTGCTTTGCTCAATGTATTTTTTTCTGCACTGGGATGTGATTTTTAATTGTCTCCACCTTGTTTCTAATCTGCCATGCCTGTATTTCGCCTCTGTTTTCTTTTAGGCAATAGCTCTATCCAGATTTATTTGTATACCGTGGTTTTTTGAAATGGTATTTCAAACTCAATTCCCATTGTCCCAACCCCCACCCCACCCATGTTATGCATTAGCCCTGTGGCCAAGTGTAGGTGGTGTAGGAAGGTTTTCTTTGTGTGGGTGGATTTACCATCAGTCTAAACCTCTTGCCATTTGACCTTGCACCTTTAAAACTCTTCCTCCTCTGCCTTCCTTTTTCTTCATACTGGAGGCGTTTCTAGTCCAGTCAGAGCAGACAAAGATGTATCCACACTTGGGGACCAGAAATGAGGGGAACGTGTTAGATTTAAATTGCACTGTTCCCATAACTGACAGACAGGTTTGCTTATGTGTAGCTTAAACATACTTTAATGCGGTGTCAGCAAGGCATGACTTATTCAAAAAGTTGAATCTGGGGAGAAAATAGTAGATCCTTATATGAATGACATGATGGATTTGGAGAAAACATGAAATGCATATTTGTGTTGTATTAGACAAAACATGTTTACATCCTAGGTGATTGTAATTCTAACCTTGATTGGTGCTGTTTAACCACTGTTTACAAACAGCTCAAGAGCCTTTTTTCAAAGATGAACTTTACCAGACAAACTGTGCACTTTTAGGACATTGTCTCAACTGATGATGCTGTCGAGCACCAGAGGGCAGCAGAGCACAAAGAATGACTGACCATGGAACACAGAGGAGACACTGATTTTTTTCATTTTTCTCATTTTCAAAACCTCAAAGAAGATATTACACATGACAGCATGTTCACAAACTGTGACTTTGTCCATCACTTACAATTCCTGCTGCACGATGTTTACACATGTAAATGAAAATGTAGACAAGGTAGTTAAATGACCATAAATCTGTGTCGCAGGAACCTAAATTTTTTCCGAGGAACGCGTTTCACTCTTTCAGCTGCAGTATCCATAAGACTTTTTGGATTAAGACTTCCTGTAACCCCTAAATTTAAGGTGAAATTTCCTGTGTGTCCATTCTTCCTTAACCCCACTGTGACCTGTCCAGCTCAAGACATCCAGATGCTGCCTATGCTACACTTGTTGGCCAATGAGATTGATGCTGCGATAGGTCATGATGCACCTGCGGGAGTTGACTCAAAACAAGGCAATTGTCAAACATATGGGACTGACCCAAACAACGTGGTCTCTGGGGCCATCCGAAAATAAGAGACATATATAATTTAGGAAGTGTGGCAATTGAACTCTATTCTCCTATTATTTAGTGCAACATTTAAACAATGCTTGAATTTAAACCTTGTTTTAATCCTTGAACATTTAAAATCTTGCTTAAAAAATTACTTAAACAACTAATTGTTGGATATCATTTTTGGCACTTTATTTCCTTTCCATCACCTCTACTTTAGTAAGAAGTAAGTAATAGCTTCTAATATAGTAATAGTAAATAGTAATACATGAATACAACCATCCTAAAAATGCACATTAGTATGTCTGTGACACATATACAACTGTTTCATGCAAAATATTCCTAATTTTGTGTGTGATTTATTATTCTAGTAGTGGTAGTAGTGGTAGTAGTGGTTGTCATACTCTGGCTGTGCGTATGGCATAGTGCCTGCAAAAAGGTGGAAATCATCCAGCCTTCGTCCACTTCCAGAGTTCACCGGGCACCAGCCAACTCTGCTCCATTCTAGTAGTCGTAGTTTTCGTTTGCCTGCAAAATGCTGGCGTTTGAAATATAGGACACCTTGGCAGTGGCTTTTACTACGAGCGAGGCTATGGGAGGTTACGGTCTGCTTTCGGCTGTTAAGTCTTTGAATAGAGTTTTATCAATTAATGATTTTTTTTTTTTAGGTAGAAGTGGCAGCTACTTAATTCTTTATTATTTTTGTTATCATTTCTGCTGCATCAAATGTGTTTCTTTACTAAGGGATAGCAATTTCCTTTTCATTCATCATGGTTCCTCTTTGCATAACTCTCCTTGGACAAAGGCTGTTTTGTCTCTTTCTTTTCAGGATAGCGGTTTGTTTACCATGTGCGCATATGCTGTCTCCTCCATGCATCTACATGTACCCACCCCCTGCGCCTTGCCTTCCCAATCCCTCTTCTTACCTCTCCACGCTCCTTATCCATCCATCCTGTCCTCCCTGAAGCCTACCCATTGGCCCTCGCCTAGCAACCGCATGATAATTTGGCATAATGTGACAACCCCTGATGCATGATGGGGGCTGTAAGTCAGCTTCCCCCCCTTCATGCCGGTCGCTGGTGTTTGGGGTTGAAAAGAAAGAAAAATAGGAGGATGAATATATTTTAGGAGAGAAAAGGGAATTTCACGCTCACATCATTACATGACCGGTGTCCACTGGCTAAACCTGTCATCTGTCCCTGGAGGGTCGTTCTGCTTTCTCTTTAACAGCAGTGACCGATCATCTCCTCTCATTCACAGCTTTCTCTCCATATGGTTCCCATTTAGCCATATGTATTGTCTGACGAATGAACAAATACAGTAGGTTTTGTGGGAAGCATGTAGGCATGTGATGAGTTAGCCTCTTGATATCGACAGGACCAATCCGGGCTCATAGGTGCCTCTGACACGCAGGCACGCAAGGGATAGAAACACAAAGATGGCTGCTGCGTGTGCCGTCTGTCTGCCATGTCTGACGTGAGCACGGCTGATGTGAAGGACATTCTGAATCTGAGGCGCCCCCCACTATATCTCTCTTTTCTTCACTCACAGAACAATCTAACAGGAGCTTTTGTTGTCTTTCCTTCTCTCCTCCTTCTCCTCTGACTCCTCTGTCCCTCTGTTTTCAACAAAGACCCAAGTGATTTAGTGAAACAAAAGCTGCCCTGGTTCTGTTTGACCTCTCCATCATGATTTCAATGAACCCAGATGGTGGGATGACCACACTGAGGTTAGAGAAGGACGGGACTAAGAACAGATCAGGGAAATAGGCATTTACTTCTTAAATTATTAATTAAATTATCAATTATTAATTTATTCATTAAAAAATCATTCAGTTGGTTCATTCACTGGTTCAGGCTTTTTGGTTTGTTTTACAATTAATTGAGTTATCAATCAAACACAATACTTATTGCCATCATTTATAGCTCCCTCTGCCATGTGTGTGTAAGACATTTACACTATTACCATCAGCATCATCCATTCTCTACTCCCTCCCTCCCTCCCTCCCTCTTTGCCTTCACCCGTGTCCTTTGCATGTTTTCCCCAACACGTTACTTTGCCACCTCCAGCTGGTCATGTGTGTCTCTGTGTGTGTGTGTGTGTGTGTGTGTGTGTGTGTGTGTGTGTGATATTAGATAGGTGGTGGGTATACAAACACCCGTGCACACACACACACACACACACACACACACCCCCTGCCACCATTTCCTTTAACTTGTGCCTTTACTACATTCATGCACTCACACCCTCTCACAAACACTTCATCTCTGTCCTCCACACTGTATTACACAAACAAGGACACACACACACACACACACACGCCTGCATGGTGGAGCACCAGGCGAGGTTCAGAAGCAGACAGCAGTGCATAGTGAAAGAAAGAGAGAGAGGGAGAGAGAAACGTTTAAGAGGACGTACTAAAACAGAGCGTGGCTGCCATAGTAACCATCCCCCTCGTACCCTCCCTCACTCCACCTCCATTCTCTCTCTCTCTCTCTCTCTCTCTCTCTCTCTCCCCCTCTCTCTCCTCCCTCCCTCCACCTCTGTTCTGGCGATGCTCGTGTCTCTTTTCCTTTCCATCCGGTTTGTCCTCACCTCTCCTGGATGCGCTCCTCTCACACTGCCAGCGGATGACACACGAGGAGGAAGAGGAGACGGAGGAGACAAGGAGAAGCTGCTGTCTCTTCTCTCCTGTCCTTCCATCACTTTAGAAAAAAACAACCAGAAAGAAAGAGAGAAAGAGCAGACTGGACCAGAGCAACAACCAAAAGAAAGGACACACAGGATATACAATACAAATACAAAAGAAAACCCTACTCTTCTCCATTCTCCTTTTCAAGGAGGGCATTTTTCTTCCCTTTCCCCCCCTTTCCTTTTCTACTCCGATTTTTTCCTCTGAGATCCCGGTTTTGTCACTTACAAGCCCCTGAACTTCTCTGGGATTTCAGGTGAGGCACGCGTGTGAAGTGTGTGGTGCTTCTACATATTTTTTCAAATAACCTATCATGGCTCACGCGGCCTCCCAATTGAAGAAGAATCGGGGGGAAGTGGATGTGAATGCGTTAGAGGACGAGAAGGAGAAGCGGAGGAAGAGCAGGAGAGCAGCGTCCCGGGAACAAAAGAGAAAGGTAATAGACTGGGTCCGGCTGGCTCTGCTGGTGGCTTCAATCTGCTCCGCTCCACTAGCACCATTGGAGCGTGACTCTGTGTCTCTGTGTGCTTCTCTACATCTACCTTCATCATCTGTGCTTGGAGGTGTCCTCGTCACACTCCCATTCATCCTTGTACATGTTCACATCAGCGCATAAAGCAAGACACATGTGGAGTCTTGTGTTGACACGAATCATGTCGTTCAAGAGCATCTTTGACCTTGCATACTGAGTGCGTGTGTGATGGTGTCTCGCTGCTTCTTTATGTGTGAGTCCGTGTGTTTATTTTTGCCTTGCATGAGAAAGGTTTGGACATAAAGCTTTGGTAGCTCAAAGTCAAAAATGATTTCAACCGTTTGTGCGTGATGTTATTAGCTGCCAAAATCTGGATGAGGTGAACGCTTTATGGTCACATGGAGCACTTTGTTTTCCTGCCTCTGACTCTTTCAACGTTTGTGCGTCTTTCTTGAAACTACGTCACAAGGGGCTTCCTTAAATATTTGCACATTTCTTATTTGTTTTAGTGAGAAATTAGTCAGTCAGTTGTTATGATCACCCTGTGCTACTTGTGATGTGTAAATCATTGCTACTTACTAGGTGTTATTTAACCTTGTTGTGAGCTTCACACCAAATAAGTTGAAAGCTGGGAGTTTGGAGATAGTTTTTGCATTTGTTTTTAAATTGTCAAACAAGACAAATGGGCGAAACACAGGCCAACAAAAAATCTTTTCTCTTGATCATCGTTTAGGAAATGTGTGAGTGCTGTGGTGGGTTTGTGTGTGTTCTTGCTTGTGTATGTGTGCACAGACAGCCATGTATAATGCATACATGATTTATTGATGACAAAGCTTTTAATATGATGGAGGAGGAACTTGAATGCACATGGGTCGCCCTCCTCATCCTCCTGTTTTACTTGTCAGCCCTTTACTATAGAAAACAGTGGTAGTAACACATGCAAAACTAAGAAGTCTAAGAAGCTATCGATGCAAACAGACACAAAAGTTTTCTTTTACACAGTGTACCATTAAAACAACACTATTGTAATGTTTGGAAACAACATACATAGTATTGTGCATATTGACTGTGGAGTGCTTTGACCGTGAGGGATCTGTTCAATAACAGTGGCATTTACTGCACTTTGCGCCCATGGGTGCCTGGTTTTGAATTATGCTGCTGCCAACGTTATTTGACCTCAGCACAAACAAGAAGCCAGCTCGCGTGGTCTAATCTTTTCTAAACCAAAAAAAGAAAAGATTTATGAGGTCAAATGATTTTATTGATCTACTTCTCTGTACGGTCAAGTATGTTCCAAAAACCTCTATACAGTCCCATAAGTGCACATGACAGTAGTTTGCTCTGTGTTTGTGTGCATGTGTGTAAAAATGATGTGTCTGAGATGCAGCTCTGTATAGATCAGGTTTCAAAGATTAGAACAGGAGAGAGAGATGATGAGGAGAAGAGAGGAGAGGGTTGTATTGATTCAATCGTGCACAGCACCGTCAACGAGGATAATAAACTTTCTTTACTCACCTCGGCCTGACCCGCGTCCTTCCCTCTGTCCTCACACTAATCTGCTCTTCTCTCCCTCTGTCTTCGTGTCTTTTTTCTGTCTTTGTCTTCGAACATTTGGCACGGTTTCTCCGTATCATCCTCTCTCAGTTCAGTCACATGAATACAGCTCTCTTTGCCTTTTTATATTATTTATTATTAGTACTTCTACCTTGTGAATAATATGCTGTCATGAAACAAAGTCAACCCAAAAGTTAATTTGTTTGTCAGTCTTCTTTTACTCAAGGGATATGAACTTTTGATATTCGTTGTTGTCCTCTCTTTCTCTCTCTCTCTCTCTCTCTCTCTCTCACACACACACACACACACACACACACACACACACACACACACACACACACACACACACATACACACAGATCCACAGAAATTGTCCTGCTCAACACACCAAGGGCTCGTTTGCATGTGGTTGATTTCTTGGCTGCCCTTGCTGGTGCACTGGTACCCCTGTTGCTTACCTTCCAACTCTCGCTGTGTCCCACAACACACAGGAATAGAATGGCGGAGAGGTGTCAGAGACACATATTCAGAAAGACTTTAAGAGATAAAAGGACATGACAGTCTCAGGCAGCAAAAAAGAGAAGGAATGACAACAACTAAAGATTTGTACAATAAGAGATGAAAATAATAGGAAAATATGTGAATCATGGTGTTACCTTGCGCATCCAATATTGATCTTCGTCAAATGAGACATTTTCTTCATGTATTGCTGAATGAACTTCCTGCTCACATCATGCTTACTTGCATATCCCATCAATATGCAAGTAATATTGTCTGTTTCTCTCTATCATTTAGCGTCTTGTTGCTCAACTGATACGGTTGTCTCGATACAAATTGTGAAAGAAACAGCGTTGAGTCACTGCTTTCACAGCTCTTCTAATGCTATATTAAGATGCAAGAGTAGGTTAAAAAAATGTAAGTAGAGAACACAGAATGGTGTGTCTTCCCATTCTTACATTTATTTATTCATTGAGGCATAGAGTCACACAACGTTAATTGTTGCATCTACCGTATAAATGGCGACATGTTGCATTGTGGGATTGTTTTCCACTTTTTTGTTCCGTTGTTGGATCTTTTAGGGCACAATATAGTAAATACTCTTCACACTCAGACCTCTCAGACACTTATAAGTTGGCAGAGGGTTAGATGGTTAATAGGGAAATGAGATGAGATGAGATATAGTTGGACACGAGGTCTGCTGCTTTTATCAGACATCACTCAGTTCAGCTTCGGCCTAATGGAGTCCTGGGTGTCTGGGGAGGAATCCCTGCTACTGACGCCTATCAAAGTGCTGTTGTGTGTGGCGGCCTTTTTGTAGTGTGTATCATCAGCAAAGCATCACAGAGGGAGATAAAGGTCCCACCATTGGCATCCTGGGAATAGTAAGATGTTAACCTAAGAGACAGACAACAAGGGAGAGAAGTGACCCCACGTCTGTGTATCTGTCCTCTGAAATAAAATGTTCATGTGTTAGGGTAGAAACTCTGAGAAAGACAACTCAGTTGTCAGTGGTCATCTGTACGGGAAACCCCCATTACTCTTGTTACATAAATTCTCCAAGCTGCTTTACTTCTTATGACATTATGTAGAGCCAGGAGCCCCCAATGAATTCCCAGAGAGAGAGCAAGAGCTAAGCAAAGCATAGGAGTCCCAGTTTTACACTCTTCACGTGTATGTTGGTAAAGCCCCTATCTCACTGGGCTGCGACTGTTTGCGACAAGTTGGAGACTGCATTCGCAAACGAGTCTCTAAACTGTCTCCAAACGTTTGCGGAGGTCTCAATTTCCTCGCATGAGTCGCAGAGCCGCGCAGTCCTGTCGCATGAATTTTGAACATGTTCAAAAAAAGTGTGCGACAAATCAGTCTCAAAATAGTCGCAGGTGTGTCGCACGCGTCGCAAACCCTTCTCAATTTAGTCTCCGCGAGTCAGAAAGTGCGAGAAGTGTGAGACAACTTTGCGAGGGTTTGGCGAGTGTTTGGCGACATATGAAACTAAATTGCGACTGCTTTGAGACAAAAAAGAGACTGACATTCCGTTCGTGCGACACTCGCCAGACGTTCGTGAGACATAAATGCGACCTCATGGCAAGGACATTCGCAAACGTGTCGTAAGTAGCAACTCAGTGAGACTGCAAGTGAAAATTGTCGCAAATTGGCACATTTTGTCGCAATTTTGTGTCTCCAACTTGTCGCAAACAGTCGCAGTCCAGTGAGATAGGGGCTTAAAGTACCTATTGCTTCCCTCAATGGTTTATTATATGGGCCATGCCTTTTCTTTTCACAGGCTTATTGTAGAACCTAATCCGTGGAGGTGCTGTTCCTTTTTCCAGGGGTTTCCTATGCACCTGTGTCTCGACTGTGTAAATGAAGTCTAATATTGTGACATTGTTTCATCGAAAGCTTTTGCCAAATTTGATCCACTTCATTAAAAATTCCAAAAATCACTGGCAAGTCCCGCTCTTGAGTGGTGCATGTCATCATCATTTATCACAATCATCACTGTTAATTAGAGGACGAAAGCACCAGGATCACAGTAGAGAATCCAAAGTAAGACTTTGAAATCACTGCTGGAGGGCGAACAGATCCAAATGGTGTTGAGATTGGATTCTAGCCACACGATGCCTTCGGAGCAAGCCTGTGGCAACAGTGGCAAGGCAAGATTCTGGTTGGCTCTGAGAGGAAAAGTAAACCGTGGGGAAAAGAGTCATCAGGGGTGGAGGCAGGCGGGAAGTGAGGGGACATCATATCAGTCCGTATTTTAATAGATTTCTACCCTATTTTTCTTTCTTTCCATCTCATTTCCTTCTCTGCTTTTCTGAAACAAAGCCTGCACGTGTGGTGCTTCCTCGCTCCTTCCCCCGCCACCTTCTCTCTCACCTCTTCCCCTCCCCACCAGGCCGTAAAATATGGAGGTTAATGAATTTGGCGCTCATGAATGCTTCAGCTAATTGCATTGGCATTGGGAACTCCTCCCAGTATTACAAAATGTTTTCCCCGTCAAGATGGCCACCGGCTGGACGGGTGTTGAGCACGACTTTGAAAAGGCTGCCAAGCTTCTGTACGTGGAAATAATGAAAATGGATGTAGCGTATGTAATAATGCATTTTTATATACTCGGTGAGAACATGATTTACTTGATTTAGCTAGACTAGGGTAATCGCCTCAGAAGCTATTGACCAGTTTGTAGTACCACACTGCCTCTGTGTATAAATCTCAGAGGGGAACCTCATGTCCACTCATACACACACAGACGGTACACCTATTCAATGAAAAGGGAGGAACCACACCTACATATAAAGATGTGTTACAGGACCCTTCTTAGTAGAGAATGACAGTGCTCTACTGGCTTAATATAAATACTTATAAATTATTCATTAAAAAGTAAGTAACCTGAATAAACGTCTTAGCCTATATTTGTTAACATTATCTCAAATCTGTTTTAAAACAATAGTGAGGTGTCTTTAACATTGAAACAGTTTTGTTCTTGCTGTAACCATTTCTCCTTTTCAAACTGGGCTTTTAAAAATCCTTTCTTTTTTGTCACTGCAGCTCCTTTTCCTTCACCTGCAGCCCAGCACAATGACACTGTGGAAGCACAAAAGGGAAATGTATACTTAATAAACGTCAACTTTTCATATATATATATAGACGTGTGACGTTTTCTGACACACTGATCAAACATTCAGATCCAAGAAGAAAATATCTGAATCTTGACAATGCTTGGTGTTTGCCTTTATCATATTATCTATGCATTGTGATTCACATACACTATAGACACCCTAGTTAATTAGAACATCTCTTGTATTAAACATGGCCTGACACGTGCAGGATCCTCCAGTACGCAACAGCGTCCTCACTGCATGCTGCTGCTATTGTTCTACATTAGCTTCAATCTCTAAGGGGAAATGAGAGCGTGTAATACGGATTGTTCTAATTATTGATCCTCCACTTTAAGGGTCCTCACTGAGAGCTGTTGCAGGGGGATGGTGTGTGTGTGTGTGTGTGTGTGTGTGTGTGTGGTGCTGGGATTTTCATAGGGAGCCTTTGTAACTGGAAACCTGTCTATGTGGAGATTTGTTTGTCCTACCTATTGGGGAAAAATCCATGTTGTCTGGTTGTGGTTCCTGGTCTGGTGTTTTTTGGTGTTTTTTCCTTTTTTGGTGCATTAGGTGACTTAAATTGCATGTAGCACAACATTTGTATCACTTTTTCCAGTCATATGGTCGGTGGCTAATGTGTGTGTGTGTGTGTGTGTGTGTGTGTGTGTGTGTGTGTGTGTGTGTGCGTGCGCGCGCATTGAAGAATCAGACAGAAAAAAGCTGGGAAAATGAGAGATTGAAGTAGAAAGGAGAGAAGAAGAGATAAGAACTAATAGATGGAGAGAGAGTGTATGTGTGTGTGTGTATGTGTGTGTGTGTGTGTGTGTGTGTGTGTGTTAAAGAGAGAAGAGATAAGAAGAAATGGAGAGAATTAGAGAGGCATAGAAAGAGAGGAGAGAGCATGATGGTAAGCCTTAAGGTCATTTGAAGGTGATTGGCGTCTTTCTTGCCGTTCTTCAAACCACGTGCATCCTCCCTCCTCTTCATTCCTGTCTCTCCTGGATGTGATTTTACAGTTCACACAAAATCATGTAAAAAATACCCTAATTTATTTTGAACTCCCTAGCTCTCTTTAAAGGGGTTAATGACTTTTTGGGATAAAGAATTGTATTATGCATTGTTTTACTATTTTTTTAAATTCTATGGACCAAGTTATTTGTCCAGGAATTATTCTGAAGAGTAATCGGTAATAACGATAATTGTGAGATGCAGCCCTAATCAAAGTGCAGTGCCATATACTGTAGCTTGCAGCTATAGGAACAGAGAATTTAATATGCATGTAAATACATAAACCAGTGCTGTGTAATACAATTCATGTGAGGCATGATTCTCCAATCCTGCTTAGTAACAAAGGACGAAAAGTCCTCTCAGCGGGAGAAGAGACAGACTGAGTTTTCGCAGTTTTTCCTTGCTGAAAATTTAAGCTGCTATCAAGAGACGTCCTATAAGGATACAGGATTACAGTTCAAGTTTGATGCCAACAGATTTAAAAGCCAGAATAGAGAATAGTCATATTTACTGGGGCAAATATTGGAAAGAAGCATCTCCTACCAACTGCTTTTTTTCTTTGTGATACCTAACTGTAGGACTTACCTATCCATCACTTGTCTCCTGTAAATAGGACCAACTCGCGTCTGAAGCTCAAGGGGTGAGACAGAAATGCGTGCAGTGCAGTACACCGTGAGATTATTCACACATAGTTATAGATACAGTAATGCTGCTTAATGATGTGATTATTACAGAGCTGGGGGTGGGGTGGTGTCGGGGTCTAGGGGGTATTGAAGCCAGAAGAATATGAAGAGGAGGAGATAAGAGAGCAGGGACTTGATGAGGCAAAGACAGAAGAATGGAAAGAGAGGTCAAGGGGAAGCAGGTGCGGAAGAGATGCAGGGAGAAGAGGGAGGGGAAAAGGTGACTTTCTGAAAACAAGACAAGAATAGAAAACGGGATGACAGGCAGTCATAGAAAAGGATGTCTGTGGTCTGTTCTGTACTCAAAACATGAACCTACTGTCACTATAATTCCTAATTGTTCAATTGTACAACTTAATTTCTTCCTTTTTCTTTGATGCACAAGTTTGTCTTGGGGAAATGTCAAGGCACTGTTCACTGAAGAAGCAGTATGTGTGTGTACGTATGTGTCACTACTTCAATATCACACTCATTAATCCCCCACTGTGCATCAATGCCAGACCTCTTCTATCACGCAGTTAAAGACGCCAAATGGTGTGTCACAAGCATGTGTGTCTGTGTGTGTGTGTACGTTTATGCATATATGGCAGGTGCTACTAATACACTCACAGATAAAGCTTATCCTATTGAAATGGTTCTCTCACTCACTCTCTATTTCTTTCTTTCTCTCTCTCTCTCTCTCTCTCTCTCTCTCTCTCACACACACACACACACACACACCACTTTGTTGACCCTTGGGACTCAGGCCTGTACGGCTTGATAATTACTTTCTTTTGCCCGCCCCACCTCCACCTCCACCAAAACGCAGACTCCCTGTACTGCACTTAACCACCTGCCACTCCACCATCACACGCAGCGATAACTAGAATCTTGGGGTCATCAATTTTGTTTTAATGCATAATTTTGTTTAGAGATCCATCCTAGTACCCAAATGTGTATAATAGACTACACTTAATAAGTCGATCGTGTCTCAGAATTTATAGCTATTATCTCTGTCAAGACCTCTGGATCTGTAACCCAGTCTCCTCAAAATGTTCTCCCCAAGAGAAAGCCTCTGTCCCTGGGCAAGGGCAGGACTACGTGGTCCTGGCATTGTGTTGGCCCAGCGGTTCGGGCTCAGGCTCTGGGGCTTCTGGAGCTGAGGAAATGGTCTGTGTTAGGACGGATCGATGGTAATCACACCTCTTCACAGCTAGCTCTCTCTCTCTCGCTTTAGGGGGGAGGGGGAGAGCTAACAGGGGGTAGGGTTGTTGGGGCGACGAGGTGGAAGCAGAGGGGGGATTTGTATGCAGGGCCCCCTTGGGAATAGAAAAACGCCTAGATTCATGATCAGAGAAAACATATTCACCCCACCCCGTCTCGCCCCTATCCCATCTACAAACTCCCAAAACATGGATGTATACTTCTGCCTTATCTGATTGTATTGGGGAAACATTCTTAGTTTAGCATGTGCAGACTTTGTCCATCTATCCTCACTTTTGTCAAGGTAAAAGATTTAGCTATTGCAGTTCTAATTTGATGCATTTCTTCTTTGCTGAAATGTGTTTTGTTAACCTCCAAAGGACAATAAACCTCCTGCAATGTCAACATAAAATACTCCTTATACAATAATACATGCTCTTACTACCATTTTGTCACAACATATAGAATGTATTGTTGCTGTTGGCCCTGAGGGGAATGACTCCATTGCCCCTTTACGGAAGTGATTTAATGTTGAAAAGGTTGCAGTCACCATTGCAGTGAAGGAATAGCATGGATATTTAGTTTTTTCCTAGTGTGTGTTTGTGTGTGTGTGTGTGTGTGTGTGTGTGTGTGTGTGTGTCCTTAGGTGTACTGTGCTGTAGTATTAGGTAAAAGAAGCAATAAAAAGGATCCCTTTGGTCATCTGCTGGCTAGTAGTTTACGTCCTTAAAGAATGCCTGCGCAGAACGCAGTATTCCATTGTAATGCCAACTGATGGGGAAAGGTTGATTGTAGCTCCAAGGTTGCATTGGTATTCTTTTACTCAGATTCTTATGTGTCAGTTCTCTGGAGAAAAAAAACAGACCTTTAGACAGTTGAAAAGCATTACACACAAACACACACACAGTCACACACGCGCGTGCGCACACACACACACACACACACACACGCATCAGTGAAGTATTTTGCTGCATTTCATGTTTTTTGTGTTGAGTGCAAACAATAATCAAAGCATTCTGTCTACATTCTGTTTGACACAAAATTATTCACACACTCTGTTATCAGTGAACACTCACTGCATATTGTAGTGTGGAAGTGTATTTAATCATCACCGAGAAGACTCTCCTATACTGAGGCAGCAAAAAAATACTTTAATAACACAAAGTGGTTCACTATAGACTTACTGTAAGCTAAATTGAGGCAGGTCAGAAAGAAGGCCTGCCAGGGTTGGACAGAGTCGTGGTGTCAAATTGTACTATGGCTGAAAGTCAAGGATGAGGCAGGGAACAGAGCGAAGCGGTGATTTATATCATACCACACACACACACACACACACATACCTGTCCCCCTTCCTCCAAATGTCCTCAATTTCAAACCCTCAGTCTGCTGAGTTTTGACCTCTTTATGATTTGTTTTACTCTGTATTCCTCCCCTCTTTCTCTGTTCTTGGTTCTTCCTGAGCGTAACCATAGAAGGCAAATCAATGTTTGGCCTTGAATTATTAGCGGATAACTGTGGCTGTATCCCGCCCTTTGATCCAAACCATCATATTTCATCGTTGTACTTCTGACATTTTTCTGTCATCGCCCTTTTTTCATCAGTGAGCATCAATAATTATTTGTAAAATGTCCAGTAATAAACAGTAAATGTGTTAATAGACACATAGACACAATTTTTTTTAAAGGCAATTTGCAATTTTTTTTTGTATGAAGGCTTGAATAACATTGTCCGTGCTGTGAGGGACATTGGCTGCACATGTCGTGATCCGAGTTTCCCCCCAAAGCAGGACAGGTGTACAGGATTGATGGCTCTAGGTGTCCTCCAAGCTCGCAGCACTTGTCACAAATCCATCACTCATACTGTGTAGGGCAACACAAGAGCTGAGAGGCAAACATTTAATGAATAGTGAAACCAAAAAAAGTAATGAATGTTTCAAATTAACGTACAGCTCCAGATAAGATATAATCTATAAATAGAGAAAAACAGTAATATATGAAAGTTGAAGTTTCGAGAATATAGAGCAAGGATAGATTTATTGATAGGTCCATTTGGCAACTTTTTTTTGATAATTCGTTTTAGATTAGGTTATTTTCTCTGCTGAAATACCAACCAAATTGCCAACTGAATTTTCAGCACTTGTGATGATTTGCTGCTTCCTATCATCATTGTAAAATTAATATCTTAGTATTTTGGACAGTTGGTTGAACAAAAAAAAGACAAAAAATTAATCAAATTTGGCATTTGGTTAATTGTATAACCAAATGCCAAATGTGTAGTGGTTCTCGCTTCACAAATGCGAATATTATTGTTCTTATTATCATATCCTTTTTTAATATTTAAGTGAATTTTTCTGACTTTTGGACTATTAGGCAGACAAAACAAGCAACAAAACCTAACTCTAAAATTTGTAAAAAATTTAAATTAAACAAAAAAAAGGGATAGGGAAAGTAATCATGAAAATATGTTGTTGTTACTGGCCCTACTTCTGGAATAACACCACTGAAACACTGCTGATGTTATACACAATGCAGAGATGATGACTGATATTGTATCGATGCGGCGGGGAAACGTAACCTCCGCTGGATCAGCTTTCACCTCACACAGTCGTTTCATTACAAGCATATTATCCCGCTCTCCCAGACATAACTGAGTCATGGCAGTTGCTCTCATTCCCCATATGATAAACCTTTTTTTTTTCATTTTACACTATTGCTGATTGGCAATTTATCTTCAGTCCCATCCATTCTTCTTGGTCTCCCATTGGTTCTTTCTCCCTCTGTTTGGTTACTGTCGCTTTCACAAACAAGCATCATGTTGAAAATAGAAAAGCCCTACAGCAATTCCCAGCCAGCTCCCTTGCTGATTCAAATTGCCATGTTGACAATCGCAAACTTTGACAATCGCACACTGGATATTTTTGGTTTTCTTTCTGGGTGTTGTCATCTGTGATCTGTCTTGTCTGTGTTTCATCTCAAATCTATAGTAGTATTTTTCCACAAATGCAGTTTCCTACCTGCGGGAAATTGTGTACAGCTAGAAGCTATCTGTGTTGATTTTACTTTCGAACAAAAAATGGATTGGACTCCTATAGCAGATATATTCTTAAATAATTTGCCAACCTTTTTTGGCACCTGTTGTAAAAGTAAAAAAAAATACTTTTCTTCCATCATGCTGTTAATGTAGAGAAGTTGTTCTGAAGCTTGGATTAAATTAAACAGAAAACAAATAAATGTAACCAACAACAAATATTAAGAAAATGTATTTATTCTTATTAAATTGTTTAGCAAATTATCCAATTAACTGCTTGTTACACCTTCTCAAATGTGAGGATTTACTGCTTTTCTCTGTTTCCTGTTTTTTTAATTTTACATATTTTTGGACAGTTGGTGGTTGTGACTCCTCCCGATACTCTTGACATAGATTTGTCAAATATGAATTATCCACATTACATATACAGTAGGTCTGTCTTTCAATGTCAAAATAAAATTCACAGTTTTTGCAATAAGTAACATGTTATTTTGTCATGTCAGAGCACTGACATAGTTCTTGTTAAAACAGCTTTCAGTGGAGCTTACCATTGTGGTATTTATATCATTACATTTATTGGATCAGATTACTGTTTTATACCTGTACCTCAATCATAGATTAATCGACAAGGAAAGTTATCAAGTTTAAGGGCTGTATTGAGTCAGATTACTGAAATCATATGCCACATTACTAAAAAGTGGATGCTACATTGTCCTCTCTGTCCATATGAAGTTTTATCGCACACTTTGCTACATGTCAGCTTTAAGGCTTGATTTGATGCTTTGAGACGCAGCAACATGAGTCAGGTTGTTGTTAGTGTTGCTGCTGACTAGGTTGCTGTCAGCGTGTGTGTGTATGTGTGTGTTTGTGTGTGTGTGTTTGTGTTCACACGCACTTATTTGTGCCTGTGTGTGTGTGTGTGCTGCTGAGTGGTATGCTGTCCGCTGTGTGTCATCCTTCTTGACACCCACATCACCACTCTTAACTTTTCGGGGGACCATCCCTCCTGACAGCCAAAAGGATGCTCTAGCTATTCAGACACACACACACAGAACACACACACACACACACACACACACACACACTGAATTTGCTGAAGTGACCAATTAGAAGAAGTGTTGGAACTAAGCAGAAATGACACAGAGTAGACAACAACAGCAAAAACTGTGCTTGTTCTTCCTCCCAGGAGTCCTGACCTGTGTATCATTTAATTCTTAACTATGGCATTAATATAAATGATGAACTGTGTGTGGCTTAGAATTGATTTAAAGACCTTTCAGATCTGGTTGATTAGTCTGTTTGGTGACATTCTCTTACATCACATTATGATGTATTGGAACAATTGATTTTTGATGCAATGTCACCATGATGCCAGTAATGTGTCAGGCACAGGACATTGTACTATTGATGCAGTGAAGGACTGTTGTGAAAATGGCAGATTGAATGGGTAGGGGTAGTTAAGTTAAGTTATCTTTATTGTCAGTTGTACACGAGGCACATTGAAATTCGTCTTTTCGCATATCCCCTCTGAAGTTAACACACTTCGGAGGGGGTCAGAGCGCAGGGTCAGCCATAGTACAGCTGGAGCAGTTTTTTTTGGGGTTAAGTGTCTTGCTCAAGGACACAATGGTAGAGATGGTGGGCACCGTTGACGCAATACCAGTCTCTGCTAGTTTTACAACTAACACCCCCCCTGTCCGGTGCCGGGGATCGAACCAATGACCTCATGGTTACTGGTCGGCCACCTTACCTCTAGGCCATCCTACCACCCGAAGAGATGTGTGTGTGTTTGTTTGGATAAATATGTGTATATTTTTTGTGAAAGTATACAGTCAGGGTTATTTTCTACTTGTTTGTATCTGTGCTTTAGAGTGTTGAGTGGTAAATCTGATCTCAATTTCTCAGACATTGAAAATCCTTGTTATAGGCATGTCACCTACTGAAAGCTAATTCAGACTTTTTTTTACTTTTATTGAACAATTATTTTTTGTCAACATGAACAACTGGTGACAGTTGAGAACAGATGATAATTAAACAGGAAGCCTCAGTACAAAGAGAGATAAGGTGAGACTGCAGGAGTAAAATTAAGTAAAGCAATCCACCTCAGTGAAGAGCTAGCTGCAAAGAGAAGAGAGAGAGTGTGTGTGTGTGTGTGTGTGTGTGTGTGTGTGTGTGTGTGTGTGTGTGTGCGCACTCTGTTGGCTGCTATAGCCAGGCTAAACTGACTGTACCCATCAGCCAAGGTTGTGTCTTATTATAGGTCATTAGTCTCTCTGCTCAGCTGCGACCTTGGCGCTACCTGCTGGAGCATGTATATGTACCCTAGTAGGCAAAATTAGTGTTTGTGTGGGTGTGTGTGTGTGTGTGTGTGTGTGTGTGTGTCGTGCATGTGTGCTTCAAGGCTGCTTTTTAAGTGAATCACACTGCACAAAATGTGTGGTCAAGGCTGCTTACTGTAGGTGTAACTGTAGTTTTTTTGATTGTCTGTGATGATAGCACATGTGGCTGCAGCCCTGCGGAGCAGTCAGCTCTGGCTATGTGTGATGGATGGATGGACTCGTCCAAAACGCCCTCAAACAGATGGGGGTTGGGATGGCTGCAGGAATGTCAGTCTCAGCTACAGGACCAACGCTGGTCTAAAGTAAAAGTGCTGCCACCCATGATAAAAAATTGTTTGTCGTGCAGGACGATAGGCTCAGTCCCAACTGCCAGCAGTCATTTACTGGTTGTTGCCTTTTACCTACTCAGACAGTTACACAGTGACATGCAAACCACAGGATCAAATCAAGTTCTCACTCAGATATTAAACCCATTGTGTATGTGATGCACTAAAGGATTCAGCTGGTTGCCAAGAAAAAGTGTTGCATTTAACCCCCAATAAAATCACAATTTGTTGTTTCTACGCTTTGTTTTATATAAGGACAAACAAACAAGATAGTAAGTGTTATTTAGTAGGGTGATGCATTTTAACTTGCAAACACATTTAAGTGCACTGCCACTGAGCAACCAAAGTTAGAACAGTCTACTACAAAAAAAGCTAGTTCTTGATCGAAATAGTGATGCTTCATATTTTTTCTATGTATAATAATACTATTGTAAATAATATAACATGATATTGAAAAGGATTCACATAGCACGTAGCTGCACTGCCCATGCTTGTTTTTTGTGATCTACTTCTGGTGCATCCTGATCCCAGAAGTGTAAAGTGACTATTGGACTATTGCTATACCAGTTTATCAGATTTATATTACAATTTCCTACAAACAGAAAACAGACACCAAAGGTTTACCCTGACAGAAGAAGAGACATTCTGGATCATGCTGTATCAATTTGTGATATGTCCTATGCTTAACACAGCACACTTAGAGAAGTTGATTATAATCCTAGCCTGCATTATTTAAATTTAAAGTAAAGTATTTCAAAATACTTAAAGTATTTCTTTAAGAAAGTCACCTGACATGACTCTCAGGTCCATTCCACCTTAAGTGAAGGGACTAGGGACATCTGCTGGCGTTATTAATCAAATTAAGTTGCTCCAATCAGACCGATTGAATGGCCGTTCCGCTGATATGGACTCTTTGCTGCTTTCTGACTTCTGACTAAACAAACAAACAAAAAAAATCCAAATATAATTCAAAAATGCATTTTTGCTGTTTAAGCAGTCATGCAGTTGAAGTGGTGACATGTAGAATATATTGACCATTTCTTAGCAACAAAAAACGCTGGTGAATTTATTTATTCTCAGCACCCACATTGGCTGTGTTGTTGCTAGGTATGGGGAGTGCTGCTAATGGATTTGGGCGTCCCCCATTCAACAGCCTATTACTTTATGCTGCCTGGGGGGCAGCTGGCTGTTTCAGCATCTAATTGCCTTCTGTTTGCCAATCAAAAAATGCCAGGATCTGGAAGACTATTACTATAGTATAGGAGGCTGTAATGTGTAATAATGTCTGTATTTGTGGAGCAGGGTACAGGGATACATCAAAATGTAAATGCCTTTTCACTATCATGCTTCCTCACTATACTTCACTTACTTCTCCTCTTTCATGTTCCTTTCCTCTGCTCTCCGACCTCTTCCTTGTCTGGATGGAGCATTTGGTCTGCTTCGCCTTTTGTCAAAAGGTGATCATCAAGGATTAGAATATTGTCCCCTAATTTTAAGATGTTTACTGAGCCATCCCTGTGTGTGTGTGTGTGTGTGTGTGTGTGTGTGTGTGTGTGTGTGTGTGTGTGTGTGTGTGTGTGTGTGTGTTTGTTTATGTTAGGTCCTTGTGTGCACGTTATTTGTCTGCGCGTGTGTGTGTGTGTGTGTGTGTGTGTGTGGGTCTATACCCGTGTGCACGCAGCGTGGAGAGGGGGGGTGGTTTGGGGGGACAGATGGCTTGTGGTCTGCTCTCGTCTGGTGCTCTCTGCCTGCCAAAGATCAGGCGAAAGCAGTTACAGCACTCTGCACCTCGTTCATCCAAGCCCGACAGGCCAAAATAACAGACCTGTTTTATTTTTATTATTAAACTGTTATAGTGGGAGCTACAGGAATGACATTTACAGCATATTGTGTTTTGTTTCACTGGCTATATTTGACAACAAAAGCCAGGTCTTTGTTCTTTGGCACATTGGTGTGGGAAGTATTGAGTTGGAAGATAACATCATAGTTTTTGTATGCATGTGTTTACAGTATATGCCATCTTTGAAACTGCATTACTTACCTTTAATAATTTCCCAGTGGAACTTCTGCAACCATTCTGGTCAGTTCTATCAATTTAAAATGCATCACAAGGATCATGTATTCTGCTGTTTTTTCCCCCTTATCACTGGACAAAAAGGTCTTTGCATTTACATGGATACGCGGCCATAACCCTGATGCAGTGGGTGTTTTGCTCGATGTGATAGCACTGAGTTAAATGTTTTGTCGCTCTCATAGTGGTTTTGTGAGACAATAGAAGCTATTAGACTTGGCTTTTTTCTCTCCAGAAAGTTTGGAGAAGAGCCTCTCTCTCTACTGAAGGGATCTCAGCAGAACAATAATTATCACCACACACATACACACACGCAGCAGTAACAGACGCAGACGCACTCCAGAGGTAGACGCAGGTTGTGTGTTCCAGGGGTTGGTATGTACCTAACAAGCTTACTGACTTAAGTTACTAACAAACTGAGCATTTGAAATTGAAATGGGCAGACAAACAGGCAGACTGGCAAAAAACATCACAAGAGACACCTTCAAAATTAATTGTGTAACTCAAAGAATGAAGTCTGCCATGGTTCAGAGGAGCTTGTAATGAAGATTTGATGCAAAGACAGAGAAGAAAGTGGAGAAAGATGGGAGGAAAACAGGACTTCAAATAGTGAGGAAGGAAAGGAAAGAAATAGATTCTGAAAGCCATGTTACATCAGTCCCTCCATCACTCCCACTTCTTTTCCTTTTTTTTCCAAAGGTTTTTTTATTAAATCACAAAGTACTATCATGCAGCTGCAATACAATGGATTATTAATTTTTTTCCCCCTTTTTTCCCTCCCGCACATACCCCACCCATATCCCACCCAATCACAAACAGTCCTGCATCAGAAACACAAACACACACAAGAAACAAAAACAAACAACCAATATGAAAAAAAAAAAAAAAAAAAAAAAAATATATATATATATATATATATATATATATATATATTATTAAAAAAAAAAAAAAAAAAAAAATTATATCAAATAAAAAAGGGGAGGGGGTAGCTACTCCTCAACCATTGTGGTCGGCTTCTCATAGTAGTCCAGGAAGGGGCGCCACATTCTATAAAATTTAGTCTCAGATTCATGGGCAGTGCAACGAATTTTCTCCAGATTCATACATGACATAATGTCTCTAAGCCAATGAGAGTGGGAGGGAGGGGCGGGATCTTTCCATTTGAACAAGATAGCTCTACGAGCAAGCAAAGAGATAAAGGCCAGTACCTTTAGCTTCACCTTAGGCAAGCCTGAATTGGGAGCTATGCCAAAAATAGCAGTAAAAGGGTTCGGCTCGATTTGATGTTGAAGTACTTCAGACATAGTTTGAAAAACTGATGTCCAGAACCCACTCAAGGTGGGACATAGCCAGTACATGTGAAAGAGTGATGCCGGTGCGCTCTTACAGCTATCACAGGTCGGGTCTACATCGGGGAACATACGAGCTAGTTTAGTTTTAGATATGTGGATACGATGTACTACTTTAAATTGCACAAGAGCGTGTCGGGCGCACATGGAGGTAGAGTGTATCCGAACCAGGACTGAATCCCACATGTGATCTGTGAAGGCAGAACCTAGGTCCTGCTCCCACAGGGTTCTTATAGCTGCTAATGAGGGGCTATGCAACTTCGAAATAAGGTTGAAAAACACAGAAATTGAGCCTTTTAATGTGGGGTTTACAGAAAAAAACAAATCGACAAATCCCACTTCTTTTCCACCTGAAATTAATTTGAACCACTTGAGAGGAGGAATGGACTAACGGTGATCAGTAATGGATGTCTGCAGTTGATGATGTAGTTTAATCATGGAACTTTGCCTAGTGTTTTGAAAGACACTTTGAGAGCCATTTCTCTTGTCTCCTGCATCACTTTAACAGCACATAGTTACGAGGAGTTGGTGGAAGAAGTATTTTCTACTAGATCAGTGGCAGATCTTACATCCTGGTTACAGACACCATACAGCTTGAACTGGCACCATCCCCTCAAAAAAGTTTATGTGACAGCTCATGAAACATATGAGAGATAAACAGGAAATAATTGATTCAGGTAAAATGTCTGCTGTGTATCCACAGAATCATGTGACTGTAATGTCGAGTCAACCTCTCTCCCTGAATGATTAATTCTCTGACATGATGCATAGCAACAATTATTTTTAACACATTTCGTTCTTCCTTTATTTAATATGCTGCACATAAAGCTGACTCATTACCATTTCGGAATATTATGAGTTTTTAGCAGACAGACGTCCATAAAAGTATGACAAGAGGGAAGCAGTAATGTCCACTTTTATACTGACTTTGTCTGAACTGATGTCTTTTAAAGGTCTGATCTCTTTTGTTTCTCATTCTTCCCACACACTCATTGAAATTCATAAATCTATGTGTCACACATAGTACCTCTTTTTTCTCTCCCATATAGCCTCGAACACACTTAGAGTACAACTCAACTCAATTTCAGCTTCCACAGCTGGTGTGAACTACCTGCTGTTCACACAAGATTGGATCTTATTATTGGGAAGAGGCATTTCAGTCATCTACTTGTTAGTCATTTGCATTTTCATATCCCAATTACTGTATCACAAAGAGTGAAAACTGACTCTCCAGAGAATAACTTAATTTTTGACACAAAAGGTGTTTTAGGATGATTTATGGACTTCTCTTTAGCGATTACCATCTCATGGCTTCACTTCTGAGCAATGCTCAGCTATGGATCTGTATTTCTGAGATATGCCTGAAAAGGAGCAGGAAGAAGTATACACTTATTTAATCCTACCCCTTTTCCATGGTAAAAAAAAAAAAAAAATATTTATTAAATTAAAAAAATAAAACTATTTATTATATTCGCTTCTCTTAATCCATATACTCTCTGTACAATTGGCGATACTATATTATATTTGCCATTTACGAACTATACATACATACATACTACTTAATATACTATGATTTTTTTATATTTTATATATTTATATCATGCATATACAGTGGTTGACACTAAGGGTTGCCCGCTTGCCCGGGGCAACTGAAAATAATGTTTGGGAAAGTTGAGGTTGCCTCTTGGTTGCCCGGACGGGCAAGTGGATTTTAGAGGGTTTGTCTGTAGTCTAGGCTATGTATTCATGTGTTTTACAGTCTGCAAAAAAAAAAAAATCCGCTAACTCACACAACATAGATCGGCTATATTCGCAATTGAGCAGCTGCGCGCGGCAGCCAGCAGTATCACGGTCGCTCTTTCGCACTCGATCTCTCTATCTCTCTCTCTCTCACACACACACACACACACACACACACACACACACACACAAACACACAGCCTGTGTGCGCGCAGTTTCGCTGTCTACGTTCCGAAAGCCGGCTCAATCCTACGGACCTGGTTCCGCTATATTCAAAACCCAGAAATCAATAACGTTTGAGCTTATCGATACCGCTATGGAGTCCAGTAGGCTAGGTCACATTATATAATTTTAAATATCGAGTCGGGTCATCTTCATCTAATTAGGCCTACTTCAGCGTATTATTCTATCACTGGACCGCATCATGGACTGTAAAAGTGTTCTACCTTCGACTGTCTTGAAGAAACTCCTTCCACCCGCTCCGTCTCAAAAAAAAAAAAAAAACTCTTGTCTGCTGAGCCGCTGCCGCTGCAGACGGGCTCCGCACCGTCTCATCATTCATTCAATGCAGCGGTGATCAACAAACGAGAGACTGTAGCAAGTGACAAGTCCCGCAGTTAAAAAATCGGATAGTTTTTAAATCCATATTAAAATCTGCAGGATAAGACCTAGTTAGCTAAAAAAAAATCGCAAACGGTTCAAATGTGATGTGTTCAGGTCGGCTCAGTAAAATGATTATTAGGCAAAGGTCAATAAAATGACATCATGATGTGTTCAAATGTAACATCAAGAAAATAAGAAATTTGAGTTTTTCGCGGGAAGCTTGAATAATAGCCTACAGTTTGGGTAAAAAACTTGTTTTCCCAGCAATATAAACTAAATAGTAGGCCTAAATATGGAATTATGACCTGCTTAAAGTCCTATCCTGAGCTCTGCTCATCTTGTAAGCAATTAAAGCAATAATACCAGTTCTCTTTAAACAAAATGATAGAAAGGTATCGATAAAGATTTGGATTGTGGAGTCTTTATAATGGTATCAATATGAATAGAAATGAATGATCCCCCTCCTTACTTACAGTATAACTGGGCAATAGCTTTAACATGGTGGACTTTAATAATTTTATGGCACAAGATCACTTTTTGGCACAATGTGACCGTTTTAAATAAGTACATTTTTTCTGAGGAAGCTAACATTCAGCTTGACTCTGAGCTAGACTGAGTTTTCTGAGCCCCTGGGCAAGGCGCATGGCAAATAGAGGCCCTTTCACCATGCTGCAGCAGGACCAAGCGCTTGGTGTAGTGTGTGATGTCATGATATATAGGCTTATATGAATTGTTGTTCGTTTTATGTGGTCAGGATGAGACTAGTAAGCAGTGTTTGCATTTAAGAGATAAGAGATCGCTAAAATGTATAATTCAATTAGCCTATACTGTATATATCATTGTTTAACAGTTTTTTTGTTTTTTTTGGGCAAGTGAACACAACATTCGGGCAAGTAAAACATTACCTGTACTTGCCCTATGGGCAAGTGCATTTGAAACCTTAGTGTCAACCCCTGCATATATCTATATTTATATTTATAAACAATCAATATATCCATATCTACATACATATCTATACAATCAGTAAATATATCCATATAATTATAATTTCCTTCTTACTTCACACCCTCATCCCTGTACCTTTTGAAAATCATTGCTTTGGACCTTTTTTAAACTGGATCATGTTTGGACATTGCTTTAGCTCCATGCTCATCCCATTCCACAATTTCACACCCCCAATTGAGATCCAATGACATTTTAAAGTCATGCGTACAGCCAGTGTCTTAAAGTTCAACTGTTGCCTCAAATTGTAACCCCCCTCTCGGTCAAAAAAAGGTTTTTGAATGTTACCTGGTAGCAGTTTATTTCTAGCTTTGAACATGATTTGTGCAACTTGATATCCAACCAGGTCATTGAACTTTATGATACGGGAATGTAAAAAGAGGAGGTTGGTGTGATCATAATATCCAGCTTTATTGATTATTCTTATAGCTCGTTTTTGTATTGTGACTTATGGTAGCAGTTAGGGGTGGGAATCTCCTGGCACCTCACGATTCGATTCGATTCCGATTCAGAGGTCAACGATTCGATTCAAAATCGATTTTCAATGCATCTCAATGCAAAACATTTTTTATGTACATACATGTGTGAATTTCAAAAATATATTTATATGCACATCTGAGTTTGCTACTCAGAGTTTGCTAATCACTTCCTACTTCTGTGATGATCATTAAAGACAATCAACAGATGAATTACCTTCTCTAATATTGTATTAAGAGAAAAGCTTTTCTTGTCACAAAAATGACTTTCTATGAACAGTGCAATAATCAATGCAGCTTGCATTTCAACACAATATGGAAGTATGTAAAAACTAAACCGATTCAGTTTTATTTTATTTCTAATCTCGTAAATCATGTTTCTATAGGATTTATATTCTATTATCTATTATTTCCTATGTCATTTCAACACATTGTACAAAAAGTATGGCTTGGAATTCAGCTCTCATACAAAAACATAAACAGAGATAAAGCCGGTGCAGGTCATGGGTTTGCTGCTCTCAGCCCTTTTGAAGCCACTTTGGAAACAACTCGCACATATGTGGTGTGCATGCGTAATGGCGCAGGAAGTATTAGTATTTACTAAAAAATAAATTCTAAAAAAAAAAAAAAAAAAATCGATTTTTAACTTTTCTGAATCGATTCAGAATCGTTCGAGAGAGAATCGATATTAATCGGAAAATCGATTTTTTTTCCCCACCCCTAGTAGCAGTGGTCCCCCAGACCTCCACACAGTAATTTAAATAAGGTAAGATCATTGAGCAGTAAAGAATATGCAATGATTTTTGATCCAATATATGCTTTGCTTTACACAGGACTAAGATGCTTCGTGACAATTTATCATGCAAAGGTTAGTTATAATAAGACACATTTCAACTCTATTAAAAACTCCTGGACTTATGTGACACTCAGTGTTTTGTACTGATTTAATTGCATTAATTGAAGGAAATTTGCAAAAGAATGGTTAATTATTTAACTGTAATCTATTTTAATTATTTTAACAACGTATTGAATGATTATGAGTAATGTGCAATGGGTTGCTTTTAGAAGTGGAAAGTACGAACAGAATATTACTTTCACTTATGGTTTTATAGCCAACAATTTTTTATTTATTACAAAAAAAAAATGTTTAATACTTTTGACTCACAGTATAGCATTGTTTTCTGCACCAAAAAGCAGACAGACGTAGTTAGGGACTGGCTTGTGAACATACAGTAGTGAAGCATTTATCAGCGAAAGAGGCAGATATTTTCCTCAGGAGTTTGTGGATACTTAAATTTGTCCAAGGGGACACAAATGTGACTCCAAATAAATGCTAATCTGTATATGTTGAATATGCAAATAGGCAACTGATTGCAACACATATGATCACATTATGTATCATTTTCTCTTTTGTAACATATACCAGGCAGTATATCTTTTTCATTTATTTATTCAACTTTTATTTATACAGATACTTCATTTATGAACAATCTACTTGAGATCTTACAGGAGAGAAACAGGTTTACCCTGTGAGTCAATAGTGTAATACTGTATAATGTAATTGATCTTCTTACAGTTGTCAATAGTGTAATACTGTATAATGTAATTGATCTTCTTACAGTTGAAAAAGACACAGTTACTTGTGGACACTTGACATATCACAGAGAGACTGGTGATGTGTTGTACATACAGTTGTCATGCAGGAGACCGTCCACCAGAGTCCAGTGTTTTACTGTTGAACAGAGTCAGATGCAGGTCAAACTGAGGCTAGAGGAGGAAGAGGAGGAGGAGTTTGATTACTTTGACATTGTGCCAGATTGAACTTAACTCTGGTATGTTGTTTAGTTTTCTTTGGTCTCTTGTCACTTTTTGTCCATGAGCGCTGTTCTTAGTCATTAGTGCCTCGGTCACCAACTAAGTGTCTTTCTCTATTGTTCTGGTTCTGTCTAACACAATCTTCCGCCTCCCTACGTATAACCTTCCCATTATTTAACTTGCCTGCCTCTCTTCACTCTCTCTCTTTATCCTCTTTAACCACTTACCGCATTTTTGCTACCTCTCCCCCTCCTCCGTGTACATTTCATTGACTTACCTTTGCTCTCCTGCTGCCGGTTTTTGGGTGACTTTTTGGCGGGACAGCTATCGATCCAGCATGGTATACTAGTGTGTAGATTTCACCTGTGCAGCTGACAAGCCAGTTGGATGAAATCCAATAGGAAATTCAAGTGCTCCCCATGTCAATGTCAGCAGTATTGTACTTGCTCTTCGACACTAAAGAGACTGTAGACTTCATGCGTGTAGCAGCAATACAACTGTTTTACTATAACATGTTGTTAAACTTCATTTTTGTAAGTTGCCATGTAAGTACGTACGGCTTTATTTATATACCAGTTTTCTAAACATACAGTTACAAAGTGCTTCACTCACATAATGTAAGTGGAGAAACATAGAAAGTGCAGTACTTGTCACCTCAGCAAGCCTCCAACAGCCTCAAAATTAAGAATTTCTAATGATTAAATAGAAGTTTTACTAAATACATACAAGGGCTTTAAGAAATAAAATAAAAATAAAGTGATAACTTGATAATCAATCTGATGTATATATTTGGCAGTGGTGCATAGTGATGTCTGAGGTTTACTTATTCACTCGCTGTTCTAGAGTAATGGTTCCTTATTTTCCTTTTCAAGTTCCATCCCTCCTCTCCTCCTCTTTCTCTCATTTCTACCCTTCCTCTCAGCTCCCTTGCTTCCTCTCCTTCTCCCCTCTCTCCCCGGCAGGTTCTTGTCCCAGGTGACAGAGGGGAGCTGTGCCCTTGAGCGGGTTTAGTGCAGCAGGAGTAGTAAATATCTGTCCATGTTCTCTACAGATATTGAGGATACCCCCCAGAATGGCGATGTGTGATATTTTACTGCTCCTCAGAGATGGCGGAGCTCACCTAGTGTGTTTGTGAATCCGGTTAAGGAAAGCCATCAGGGGGACAATTGGATTAGCCCAAAGCAATTTTTATTCCTTTTGAATAATTAAGCATATCTCTTTGTTGGGGTTTAATGTCACAATAAAATAATATATTGTGATAAGATGTAAGATAAATGGTCATGGATTTAGTTGTAATATCAAGATGTATCTTACATGACATTTTTCCAGATCTTAACGGCTATGCCTGAATATTCTAGCTCAATAAAATGAGCAGTATATCATTGATTTTATTTAGTCATTATTTTCACACTTCAAATTACTTTTTTAAGTTTAGGAATGTAATTGTAATTTCTTGTGACTGTTGACACATTGCGACCATAAGAATGACTGAGGTGCTTTGTGTTTGCAAGCACAACTGTGTCAGAGGAGATAATTTTCCATAAGTAGGCTTGATTCCCTTCCTCTTCTGTTGTAACCTCCCCCAGTAACCATGGTAACCCTCCGTTTCCAAGGAGGGGCTGCTCGCAGCAGTGTTGGTGTGAAGGGGCCTGTGTGATTCACCAATCACATGTTCAACTCACCTCTTCTGGTCCCGAGCATCTGTCACTCCCTCTGTCAAACCTCACGTACACCACTCTCTGTCTCTCTCCTTCAATTTCTTGGGCTCGCTCTCTGACGCTCGTTGTCTCTGGTCTGAAAGTTGATAGCACTGGAAAATACCCATAATGCAGTGGTGTCATTCCTCTGGAATAGAGACAGAATGTGAAAGTGGAGGCTGAGAGATAGATGGCTGCATGTGACTGTCTCTTCTGTCTGTGTGAACGTGTGCGTTTTAGTGTCTGGGCGCACCACAGCGCTACCAGAACAGCAGCATTCCTGCTATAAATAACACTTAAGGGTGTGATACTGATGAACTGTGTTTATAATTTATTTTCAAAATACAGCCAGCAGAAGGAAAAAGTGACCACATCGCAGTGTGATGGGGATTTTCCATATGCTAAACTTCTCTGTAGTGACTGCATTTGTTTACATATCTGTTGAGAGCGTTTTTTTCCCTCTGTATAGCAGTAAAGGTTAACCTCGTTAACAGGGAGCATTTCTTTGGTCTGAATTTCATTCCAGAGATCAAAGATCACATCCTGTCACAGACCAGGAATTACTGTTCATTTTTTTTTAACATGGTCATGAATTTTTCTTAACGTCCAAATAAAAAGGTTGTATTTGACTTAACATCCATAGCTATACCTTTATCATACTTGACTGCCTAAAATGTGCTTAGAGAAATTTCGTTAAACATCTAGCCTGGCTTAAAAGGTTGAGACAGCACCACTAAATGAATAAACACATTAAATCTTTATTTTTCTTTAAAACATTTAGAAAATTCATTGTAAACCTAGTTTTAGGTCATTATGTGCATGGTTATTTCTTGGACCAAAAACGAACAAACTAGAAATGTACTGTATTTTCTTCCGTTTTTGTACAGTTATCAATCTTCTCATCTAACTCTTTGCAAGAAATTGACTCAATGCAGTTCTTAAAATGTTGAACTATGCATTTAAACTATAAGGGATATGTCCTTCTTAGATGGTTTAAATGTAATATTTAATTATGCCTCAAGTCACAAGAACATATAATTATAGAAAAGTCTTGAAATTAGCAAATGTTGATGAATTGACATGAACTCCCAAACAGGTCTCTTTTGAGAATGAGACCTTATGTCTTAATGAGATTACCTGTATAAATTAAGGTTAAATTAAAAACATTAACTACATGACCCTGTGAGCCCTTAGGGAGTCCTGACCAGGGTGGGAACCTCTATTCTGATATCATAGTATGGACCCTGTTCTAGGTGGGAGGGATCTAGTATGGCAAAGTATTTTTGCTTCCCTAAGGTAGTCTACACCATATAAGAATGATATACCGTTGTGTGGGTGGCCCTCTGAGATAAGATAATCAGATCGCTTCGCAGCCACAGGTGTAGTAAGCTGTAAGATCAAACATATAACATGGATACGGTAGATGCTGGATGTTATGCTTTAGCTCAACTCTATTTAATTTTTCACACAGACAGTGATCAAATCTGGTACATATTCCAGGAGAGCAGTGAGTAAACTTGCATGCTACAGTATATCCCTGTGCTGGGGCTCTGCTATGAGTGGGATTTGTAAGGAGAAAACAGTGGGGGTGAGCTTCTGATCCCCCGCTCCCACTCAGCTGAGGGGTGAGAGGTGGGAGGACACAGGGTGTCCCTAATACCAAAGGAAAAGCCCCTAATCCTCTGTCAAAGGGTCCCCATTAACTGAGTGAGGGGGGTACTGCCCCCAAAACAGCGTCTGGTGTTATTGTTGTTTTTCTCTTCTGTTCTTCTTAACTGACTCATAAACACCCCATATAGTGGAGACACATAGAGTCACTACTTCTCTTCCCATGCTTTGAGATGTCATGCAACCAGAAAGACCAGTCTGGACATACACTCAGAAAAAAAACACACACACACACACACACACACACACACACACACACACACACACACACACACACACACACACACACACTGGTCTTTTGTTAGAGGAAAAAAAGCTGATAAGCGGGATGATAATAAAGAGCAGCGTGCTGGTAGCGACTGAGGGAGGCAGTGAGAGTGTAGAGAATGAGTGGGAGGGATAACGAGAGAGGAGGGGGTGGAGGGGGCTTTGACATATCCCAGTCGAGTCGTTTTAAAGTATTTGTTTCAGCTGCTATTTTCAGTTTAGCCCCTCTCTCCCCGCTTGCCTCCCCAACCTTGGATATCAGGATCACACTGACATCCCCCTTACCCACCCACCCACCCTTCGGAGCAAATGAAGGTGAGGAAGAAAAGGAAAGAGACAGAGAGGGAGGGAGAAGCCTCTGCTATTATGGTAAGTCAGGGTGCTCTTCTTCCTGCGCCCTCCCCGTTCGAAGGTGCTTTCTGGGGCAGAGGCCGGCTTCCGCGAGGCAGCAGGGATTTACCCTTGTTGACACATTTACAGAAAAAAAGAGAGAGAGAGAGATAGAGAGAGGCAGCGTAAGGGGATTTTGGCGGGTGTCCTTTCTGCAGCGTGAAAGACTGCAAAGATGCTAGGCGCTTTGTTTACTAACCACAGGAGACTTAGATAGACCCCCTCTTCTTTCATTTCCTCTCCACTCGTTATCATTTTCTTCCCTCAATTCTACTCCCTTCTTTCCTCCCACCATCCCTCTTTCTCTCTCTCTGATGTGCAAGGCATCCACTAGCCAGCGGAAGCGACTGTTGTATCTGCTATACAGTATATATCCAGTGCTTGCATTTTTTTGGTGTCCTTTGATTTCCTTCTCTTGTCACCTGAGCCAATGGCACCTTGCTCTTTCCTCCGACTGGGATGGATGCCCACGGGGTTAAGATAAGGACAGGGCTAACTGACTTGCTGAATAGATGGCTGGTTGGCTGTTAGGCTGCTTGGCTGGCTTACCGCTCTGAGCTCAGGTTTCACTCCTCCTCACGCAGAGGATAGGGAGAGAAAGAGGGAGAGAAAGTGAGCGATGGCTGTCGAGGAGGGTGCTGGCTTCCTAACACAAGTGAGTAGTTGTAATATTTGGATTTATTTTATTTCTGAAAACCTTAGATCTGTGTTGTGATTTTATATTATCTTGAACAATGTGAGAGGGGTTGTTGACTCAGAGGTTGATGTAGTGAATTCAATGGTGCAATGGACCACTAGATTGACCTGGTCCCGTATCATTCATTCTGACTGCACGTTGTGTTTCAGTGGGTATGAATGGAAAGCTGATCTGGGACTTTGGTTTGTAGAACGTTTATTATATTGCAGAACGTAGCTATACTTATATTCTTAATAACTATTCCTGGACTGATCATGTGAAAACATTAACCCAGTATGCAATGGGTCGCTAATAGTGATGAACCTACTGTACATGCAAATGTCACCTGAGTCTGCGGCGTCTCTCGGCTTTTCCGTGGCTTTATAGAAAGCTAAGCTCATTGTTCTGCTGTCCATCGCGCAACTTTACTGTTTTGATTCACTCTAACAGCTTTCAAAGTGTCATTTTGGCCATGCACTGCATGCGGCTGTTTCTGGTGGATCAGCTCTAGAAAAAACCCACTGTACACCACCTGTTCAACACCAAACAGTAGACAGACACAGTTAGAAACTAGTTGGTAAACATAGTGAAGTATTTAACAGCGAAAGAGACGGAGCTGGGAGAGACGAAAAACAGAGACAAAGAAGAGAGCAAATATTGGACTAACAGTCATTAGATATACAGACATATGACTTCAAATGAATGTTTATTTTGTCCTTTAACTGCTGGATGTGTAAATAAGTAATAGTTTGCCAACAAGTTCAACACATCAATTTAAAAAGTGATAATACAGTATGTCAATTTTGTGTTTACAGATTGTTTCTATACTGCCTTCTAGTGGCCTAAAAGAAAATGGGAAATATTGTAATTATTGTAAATCTCAGACATACCAATACATCTCTTTTAAAGGGTTTACTGACTTGCTCATTCATTCATTAATTTACTTACTCACACTGTCTAATTTCTCCAATTGACTTACAGGAGGCATGTTACATTGAACCACTTGGCATGATACATTGTCCAGATAGTTGCTCCTCCACTATGTGGACATTCCCATAAGCAACACTACTGCAAAAGAGGGATGTTATTGGGTGATTTTGATTCTTAAGATATTTACAATCATGAGGGCCGTGAAGCAGATGTTGATGCCCTATACAAAGAAGATCCCCTACGTTTAAAGTCTGAAGAGGTTCTTGAATGTAAAGACTCCTTTTATAGATTGACGTTCATTGTGGTGTCAATAACGTGCTTTGCATCCATACCTCTGAAAGCCTTAATAATGATTTTCTGGCATGAGCATGTTGGAATCACATGGGGGCATTCATTTATCAATGGCCTTGCTATATTTAGCCTTGAAGTTGGAATCAGGGTACTAGTTCAACAGTGTAGAGATGAAAGAAATGGAAGTGGTGGTCGGTTGGGTGAGGTTCTTTGGCAACGTCGGGTGTTGTGACCCATCACTGGATGCCCCTGGCTTTGTATTGGTAGAGCTGTGTAGCTCTGTGTGTTTTGTGCTGTCAGGAGAGAAGAGGATAAAGTGAAACAATACAGCCGCTTCTGGTCTGGCTCTCCTCTCCTCTCCTCTTCTCAGCTCACTCATTTCTCCCAGAGTCTACGGCAATGACATCAACATGTGTGTCTGTGTTTGTGTGTACATATCTTTGCCTGGGTATGTTCTAAGTGAACACTATCCAGGAGTATGTTCAGACATGTACTGTATTTATTGATATTCCACTTTTATACATGGATGCAGTGCAAAAGGCTGCATGAGTTTCTGTTTTGTTACATGCACGGTGCACAGTGCCAAACTGTCAAAATTTGGTGAGTGGCTGCCCGGGGTTATCAGTCTTTATGCATCTAAATATCCTCTATCCATCCAGACTATCTCTGTTGATGTCATGAGGAGAAGAAGTGCCAGGCACAGATTCAGCACAAATGAAAACAATAGTTTTGCCGCTCCAAAATTCCATGCATCTCCTCTCCTATGAAAGAACCTCTCAGACACTTGATTGTTCAGCCTCTGATGGAGATTATGACTTTGTCTCAATTCCAAACCACATATACTTGCTTACACTTTGCATTACAGTATATTGTATTTGGTAAAAGTAGCTAAATAACCAAATTTTTGCCAAAAAAAATTGGTGTTAAATGCTCAGGCGTAGAATTGTTACATCAATAAGTTAGCAAGGGCAGCAGGCCAGTTTATCGCTTATGTATGAAGGGATGATTGGACATGGCTGTATTAAATACTTTGCCTTTTGTTAATGTAGCCGATTAAACTTTAGTTTGTTGTTCATCTTCAAAGATTTGGATTATTAAACATCAATAAATAGAAGTGTAGTAATCTGATCAAACTGGCAAAACAAAGGCTCATCAATTTTATAGTATTTTATAGTGTTTAGTTGTTTTAGTTGCTGATGAAGAACACCTGAATATACCAGTCAGTGACCAGATGGCATATTTAATTAGAGCTGAGATGGTTGATTGTCATTTTAAAGCGACCTACCCGGAAATGAGTTGCAATTTTAACTTTGTAAGACTGTAATTGGGAATGATAGAATGATCATCTTTTCTGGTGTTAACTTGTGTGTCAGATTTCTCTGTCTCCCCCTATCCCTCTGTCTGTCTTCCTCTCATCCTCTCCCTTCAATCTAACATGAGCTTAATACTTTCCTTCAGGATTAACCTAGTCATTAATGGTCCCATTTTCTTTAAACCTCTGATTTATAACGGCGTAATGGTATTTCTCTTACTAATCTCTCGCCCCATCCCACGTAATGCTTCATTCACAAAGACTTCAAGATCCCACATGTTGGACATATATGGGATGTGGATGAAGCGTTGGACATGTTGGTCACTGGTTTTAACGGCAGGCATTAAGGGATATACTGACAGGAGCAATGCATGGTGAATTGTGGATGAAGAGACTACTTAATCTGTTGGCACTTAAGGCTGGGAAGAGGGAGAAGCAAAGAGCATGCGTGATATTAAAAAGATAATGGCAAAATGGTAACATGTTAACTTCAAAAATATGCTTCGACTTCCATGTTTTAGAGATATTTCCCTAAAGTGAGAGCATGTATATTTGTAGTGATCTCTGAAATTCCACATATGCCCAAACCAACCAATGGTCTTCTATTACATTTCTACATGTAATGATCAAAGAAGACTTAGTACGTACATACTTACATAATAGTTGATGGTGTAAATCAAGAGTAGCTGTCATGCATGTTGCCTGTGCACAGCAGTGCGGCCTGTGTATTTCCATGTCAGAGGTGTTAGAGCATGCCAAGCATTTGGTGACACTCAACACACAGGCACGCTCTACATGGCACGGCACACACTAAGGACACATGGCTGTATGCATGCAGAAGCTGCGCATATTGTATTGTATGAAGCGAGGAATGATGGTGAAATTCTTATTGAAATATAAAGATCTTCTTGTTTGAGAAATATAAAGTGCACTAGCTCAAGTCAATTGGTTCATAGTTAGAATTTAAAAACTGCTGGCTCCAGTGCTTTACCAAATATCAAGCTAAATATGAAAAAAAAAATCATAGACTTATTTTGAAACTTCTTTAAAAAATAGGCCAATTTAATTGATAAAGCACCAGAATAAGATGGATAATGTCAAGAAGGAAAATAAGCAATTGTAAAATGTATCAGGTAATGTAAACATTTTGAAGTGTGTGACATTTCGTTTGGAGGAATGATCCTGGTGTCTTGCTCATTTCCTATTTCCCTCTTACTGGCATGTTTTGTCATTCTTTGTGATGACTTTTCATTCCTTCAAGACAACAGTGATGGACAATAAGTCACTATGAATCATGTTGAAATCATACATTGCTATAACACAGACTTAACATCAGTGATAGTGTTGAGGTGTGAGTGACACTATGATGACAGAGGAGACTGTTAGACTGGACGGGGGTTGTAGTGTTTCTAGCAGGTCTTCTTAATGTGTTTGGCTGGTTGGTTCTTTCTTCTGGTTTTGCCTATAGAAATACAAACGCAATATAGTGCAAAAGCCAGTGCTGCTGATACAGTGCAAAGTGTGTTCTATTAAGGCAACAGGAGTTGCAAGCCATTGCATTTTGTGTGTATGACGTTTCACAGCCCTGGCTTGACTTCAGCCTCAGCCTTATGAAATCATTTTAAGCTTTTTATGTTGCTTCTTTAAACTTCTCACATACTTTTACTGTCCTTTTTGTAAATTCATCTATGAATGGGAGTGGTTGTATATTTTCTGTAATTGTTTCTGTAATATTTGGCTGGTTCAGGCTTTGTGCCAGTGACCCAATCTGTACCATTACTTTTCTCAAGACCACAAGAACAGAAATATCATTAGTGGTCCAGTTCTCTGGGATTTGGGTGTATGGAAAAAGGAAGAAGACATTTCTACATGTTGGCTGCAGACCTTTTTTAGCTTAATGGTCTCTTGTAATCAGGAAATGACTTGGTTTCCAGTTAACACTGATTCATCAGTCATTATTTTGTTTGCCTACACAAGAGTGCACACAGAAACAAATAGTTGCTTCAAACAGTTGTATACATCTTATCATTGGAACAATCTGATGCTGGAATGGATGTCGTGTTTTCTCACATTTTGGCTTTGGGTCAGAGTTATTTCTGGAAAAACACAGTGGAAGGGGAGGAGGAGGCGGGGGAGTGCACAATGTTGTTGGACAACTGCTAGTACAGATTGGCCCTGTTGAGTTTATCCTTAGTGTCTCCGGACGCTAGGCTAAATTTAGTCTGGGCTTTTGATAATTCAGTGGATTTTGGTTTTTAAGCCTCTATTATGAAGCAGCATATCACAGCTTCTCTTACTCCAGCTCTCAGCAGCTCCAGTGCTGAGTTTTACAAAGTGCTTTTTGCAAGCAGAAGAGCGTAGACAAAATGTGCAGAGTTAGCTGTGTCATTTCATGTCAAGCCAAATGTCCTAGGAGGAGCAAACAGAAAAAAGAAACGCCACCTCCCTCTCTTCTTCTCCTCTCTCTTTTGCTATCTCCATCGCTTTGTCTGCTCTCATCCTTCCTTCACTCCCTCCAACCCCCACTCTTTTTCTCTTACTCTCTTTCAAACACACGCACATACACTGACGCATTTGTTATGGAGGCAAAAAAAAATGCTTGCCTCATCATTTTATTTTTGGCGTGCATAGTCCTATTTCTGTAGTGAAATAAAGGACAGCGAGGCAGAATAGAGAATGCGCTGCCTCTTGTAGCATGGCGACGTAGAATCACAACTGCTTTACTTTTGATTGAGAGAAGATCTCTGGAAGAGGGGAAGGAGGTCTTTGTGGCAGCTGTGAGGATCACTGAACTTCTCTACCTTTGGGAATTATTTGGATTTAACAAAGCTGGAATAACACTGTGGCAGGATCTGAGGGATGACGGAGGATCATGTGAATTTTTGGGATGATTATACGCTGTGGCTCTGTTGGTTTTCCCATGGATTGTTTTAGATGTTTGTCTTTTTGCATTCGTCTTGATTTAAGACAACGGGGGACTTCACAATATTGGTTTTAATCGGACAATGGACCTACTCTATGTGTGGATATTGGTTTTGTATTTTCCTTTGTTAAGATGCTTTTTGGATGTCTGAGAAATTATGACAGAGTTCTACTTGGTACAGTAAAATCTTGGCATTCGGATGTACTTTTGTCCTCCTGTGCTCTTAATTGTAAGAGCTTGATAAATTGATACAGATTAGCATGTCGCCACAGTCTGATATACTCACCTCCTCTCTCTCTCTATTTCTCTCTATCTATCTCTCTTTCTGTTGTCTGCCTCTCTTTCTCTCTCGCTTTCTTCCCTCGTCTACAGTCTGACAATAACGCCAGTTACCTGCGAGCTGCCCGGGCAGGGAACCTTGAAAAGGTCCTTGACTACCTCAAGTCTGGGGTTGAGATCAACATTTGCAATCAGGTAAGTTTTTTTTCTGAGACTGTTATTAAGAATATGAAACATTCATGTAATTTTTCTACACACATAAACATGCATGCACCATGCTGCTGTGGGCTCATGTCTCACTAAACTGTTTTCAAGCCATTTATGAAGCACAATTAAACATCACCTTGTGGTATATCCTAGTGCATGAGATGAACCAACTCCACTTAATATGTCTCCTTCTCAGAATGGTCTAAACGCTCTCCACCTAGCCGCCAAGGAGGGACATGTAGAGGTTGTTGCTGAGCTGCTGAAGCTTGAAGCCGCTGTGGATGCAGCCACAAAGGTAAGGCCCACCCCGTCACCTATATTTGGATCCAGCACATAAAAAATGGCGCCACTGTAGGAGTAAACAGCACGCAGTTACAGCACGACTACTTTAAATGGGGAGCCTCCATTAGGGTTTAATATTGGATCAATATTTAATGATCCCTGTTGGGGGCCGCTGCCGGAAAAAGTTAAAGATTTTATCAACAAAAAGAAAGAAATGAATGCATGTCAGAATGAAGCAAAAGAAGTTCAGTAGAATAAGAGTAGAATGTGTTAATTGGAAATATAATAAAAAGGTTGGCAAAATCATCAGCAGTTGCAGTAGTGTCATACGTATTTTATATACAGTTTTTGTGATACATCAGGGGGGGGCTCTTTCTTTGAAGCATCTTCACTCTGATGCTAAAAGGAGTTGAGAGGGAGCGCTGTTGAGAACGTTATCCAGATTTGAGCCCTGACGGCTTTCAATGCCGTTTAGTCGTCTGGTTCAGCCTGTCCGCCTCAGGCCACGTGCCTACTGCTGCCGACACAAACACGGGACACAATGAAATATTCAAGATCGAGGCGAAAATCTTCCCAATTAAAGCCTTTCTCTAATGTGACCCGAGGATGCTGCAGGATTTAGTTTGATATCTTGGGAATCCATTGCCTGCACCCATGAATAGGCTATCATGCAGCCAGTAGAGACAATCAGGCAGTTCCATTAAGGATACCTAGATTTTTAAACACAGAGTTTAATATAGTTTGTGAGGTTGTTGAATGCTAAAGTTAATTGTTCATTCAGCCCTAATGTTGTACTGCTCTTGTTGTGGGAGAATTAAAGAAGAAGCCTTGTCCTCGGTTCATTAGCCCCTGAGTAGCTCTATAACAATTTCGACCCTTTGAGAGGCTCATAATGTTGAGGCTGTCAGGGAGATGTTGATTTCACTTTGTTGTCATTTATTGGGCTGTAGTTTTTGGTTATTTACGGGATTGTTTTATATCTGTGAAGCTCTGATGTTCAGTTTGAGAAAGCCAGAAGAGTTTTTTCACACAATTGTATTTCCGACCAAACTGCCAGTGATTGAGTTTTATTGTGGTTAGTATAGGAAGCAGGTTTTGAGAAGGAAGAAGAATGCATGGAATAAAAAATAAGTGCAAGTCGAAATCGGTGGAGTACTCTTTCGATGAAGTGCCGAGAACATAGCCTTAACAACGTTTTATCATTCTCTACTTTTATTGTAAGAGCAGATTTTGTTTAGGGATGACTATATCTCTTCAACATTATCTTACTTCAGTATTTCCAACATTATACTAAGGTTGAGTCCCAAAAAAGCTGAACCTTGTTAGCGTTAGGAAATTAGTATACTGTATATTGCTGAGCTATTGCATTACATTACAATATATTACACACCGATGATCATGACATTGTGTCCAGCCCCTGTAGACAATGCATTATATATCTTTGCTATAGTACAGCAAATGTTAGAACAAACCAATATTAATGTCTGTAACAAGCATAATCAGTGATTGCAAGTCAACCATGATGCAACAGACAACGCTACTACCAAACAGTACTTAATTAATCTGCCTAGTGGCTCAGCATGCTTGGCTATCCGATTCCCCTGCTAGAGTGTACAGTACATATGACAGATGATCACAATTGTGCAACAGCACTTGTTGTGTATAACAGTATCACAAGGCCAGGAGATAGGCTGGGGGTGAACTCTGCCGTCACAAGGACCTACACAGGTTCATAAAACGGCTCCTGTAGTTTTATTTATGTCCCAGGCTCAGCTCATTTAGGTGTGGGACACATGGCAACGGAAGTGACACATTGTTGGCAGCGCAGGCAGGGGGATGCCGGAGCTGGAACGCCAGCAGTGTGGTTGGTGTGAGGGGATTCAGTGGGCACATTGATACTGACAGGGATATATGCAGACCATAGTGATTAACTGTCACACAACACACACACACACAAACACACACACACACACACACACACACACACACACACACACTCACTCCACACAAACACACAAGCAATACACTGGGACAGGTGGAGCAGAGCCTAACACACATTCCTGTGGTTGTTCCATGTAATCCAGAAAGGAAACACTTCTCTGCACATAGCCTCGCTTGCTGGCCAAACGGAAGTCGTCAAGGAGCTGGTCACTAATGGAGCCAATGTCAACTCACAATCTCAGGTGGGATATGCTCAACATGCACACACACATACACACACATGGGACAAGCATGGACAATGTCAAAAAAGTCGTGTTGGTCTACAGTACATTTAGAGGACCTGACACTGCTGTGATGCACACATTTTGTTTGGATGATACCCAATCATTAAGTCACTGACATTGAGGGAATCACTCAGGGAAGATACTCGTTTGCAGAACCTGGCAACAAGCCAACTAGGCCTTTGTCTCTCCCAGAAACTGCTTTCCTTGCATTTTACATTTAACTCTTAACAGATCAAGGTGAGAGTAATATTTCTTTTTCTCTGATCTTATCAAACCCTCGAGCCACTAGAGACGTCTTACAGTCAATGAGCTCTTTTTGTTTGGCTTTCTATCTCTCTGAGGATTTTCAATTACATTAATATCGGAAGGAATAAGGGACATTTAAAAAAAACAGCAATTCGGATCACATGTTGTGTATTTTTATGATGCAGTTTATATGCAAAATAAAGGAAAAGGGCTGCAGTGGCTGATGATGAAAAACATACCAAATAAATACATACAATAAAAGATAACTGACATGGAAAATAATTATCCATTTTCCAACCTGTTATCTTAACATGTTTATGTTTGGGTCCATTTTACAGAATGGCTTCACTCCTCTGTACATGGCAGCCCAGGAGAATCACCTCGAGGTGGTACGGTTCCTTCTGGAGAACAGCGCCAGCCAGAGTATGGCCACTGAGGTACTGTACCTGTGTGTGCTCAGTTGCGTGTGTCTGTGTGCCAGTCCTGTGTCCACCTCTCTACACAGTCATACCATTACAGAATGTCTCCATGCATTTTTCTTTGCCTCAGGCATGTATGGTCTTTACATCTGTTGTACTAACCACCTTCATCTCCCTCTCATCCTTTGTCTCCTTCCCTACCCCACTCACTGTGCAACCTCCTGTGTGTCCGTCCTGTCCTTCCTTTACTGTCCTGTCTCTGCGTCTTTTCCTGTCTCACACTCTGGCTCTGTTTACCTCTCTCTCTCTCTCTTTCCACCATCCTTCTCCTCCGCCCGTCCTCTCTACTCGTCCACCCCGCCCCCTCGTCCCCCATCTCTTCATGAGGGACTGGGCAGAGCTTCATTGATTGGTAGTGTATGGTGGTGGAGGCAGAGTGACCTTGAGTGGGTCACAGATGAGGTCCGCTCCGCTCGCTGCCTCTCCTCCACTACTGCTGCTCCTACTGCCACTGTTACTGCTCTGATTTACGTTGCTCAGTCTGTGGAACCACACACACACACACACACACACACACACACACACACACACACACACACACACACACACACACACACACACACACACACACACATTACCAGTCAGCACACGTACACAAACACACACGTACACACACACACGCGCGCACGTGCACATACAGAGATAAAGAGCTGATGGGGCTAATGGAATACCCCACAAGTCCACAGTCCACTGGTTTACATCTATGGGCTACATGGTAGGACACGGGAGGGATGCCCTTCAGGACAAGCATACACTTAGACATAGAATATATTTGCACACGTGCAAAGACATATATGTTCCTGAATGCAGGCGTATATGCAGGTACACTAACACTTCACTGTACAAGTGCATTCAAACTTGCAGTATGCAGAAACCCACTGTTGTTGCAAGGAGCTTTCAACTGAATTATGCATCACAAGGGAGATGATAGGAGCCACTTCCGTTCCATCTTTCATTATGTAATGCTTCGAAATGTACAACTAGAGTAACTTCCACATTTGTTTGACACATGGGCTATTAAGTTATCAATTACTTTTGTAATTGCTCTTAGCAGGTCAGATTGTCTTAAGGTGGAACTCCAACATTTCATTTTTCAAAGTATCCAGAGTATTATTTTTTTTCTAGAGCTTGTAAGAGATTTATAGCGACGATATAAATTTGAATCTATGTAAACTACAGTTACATTCATGAATTAATCCCTGGCTTAACAATAGATGGAGAATTATAAAACATAATAGTGTTGCCCCTATGTTTCCCATCAAGTTAGCCTTTTTAGTGAGCCTTTTTTAACCAAATCAAATTCTTCTAGTACACTCTAAAGAGAATTAGTATTTTTTTTTGTAGTTTGTGGATCTCAGGGGTCTTGCATGGCTTTCCTTCATCCCTGCAGAAAAATATTAATTAAGCAAAATGTAATATTGGTGAACAATCTCTTCATAACTTGCTCCAAACCTACCCATATCATCCATCCAGTCACACCTTCCATCCCATGTGAGTTCCGTCACCAGTAAAGCATTCCAGTGCCCGTCCTACCCCAGTGACCCTTCTCTCCCCTCACATTTAGGATGGCTTCACCCCTCTGGCTGTGGCGCTCCAGCAGGGCCATGACCAGGTGGTCTCCCTGCTACTGGAGAACGATACAAAGGGCAAGGTACGCCTGCCTGCCCTGCACATCGCTGCACGCAAGGACGACACCAAGGCCGCGGCCCTGCTCCTCCAGAACGACCACAACGCTGACGTTGAGTCCAAGGTGAGTGACCATGCTGATGTTGCCGGCAGTCGCTGGTGGTGGATCTTCAGTTGGTTACTTTGTTGTAGTTAATTTCTTTGATTCTTTGATTGTTTTTTGATTATTGGGGACTTTGGTTTTCTTGGTCAGTTTTTGTTTCTTGCTGCCTTTTTCTTTCTTTCTTTCTTGGTTGAGTTTTTGCTTTTGATGCTCTTTTAGGCAGAAAGGGAAAAGGAGCAAAAGTACATTCTGTATATGTTTGTTTTGTTCTATTGGTTCCTGATATTGAAAAAAACAATTACGGTATGCTTTTCAAAATGTTATACTGTAACATTTCTGATTGGATTCACACAAACTTGTGAGGGTACCAATTGATAATGTTGGAAGAGAATTTTAGTTTCAGAATATAATTTTAAAACTTTAAATCTTTTCTTCCTGAAAACACTTGAACACAAGTATTCTTTAGAGGGCCCTATCCCCTGTACTCTCTGCTCCTCCTTTAAGTGTCGGTAGAGGCCTTTTTCTGTTTATTTTTGCTCACTAACTGCCCATTCTCTCCTCTCTTGGCTGACTCTGTAGATGATGGTGAATAGAACAACAGAGGTACCCCTCTACTCTGTATGTTACGTAGTCTCTCCATCGCAGATCATAAAACTGTGAAAAAAACAACAAGCACTTCAGTGCCCCTGACTTGATGCAATAGTGTTTCTGAAGCACTTTAGCACCTCCCCCATTTAAACTCAAGCTCATCTTCCTCTCCATTGCTTCATTCATGTAGTGGATATCTCTAGTCTTAAAGAACATCAGAGTCATAGCGCATGTTTCCCTAATAATGAATTAGGAAATCCTGAGGCTGGGGGCTTGGGTATAAAGGTTATCCTTGATTCTAATAGTTTCATGGTGTCCAAAGCTTAAACTCTGTCTGTTATTTTTTGCCAAATTCTTTGAAATGTTGTCCTGACATAGTCTGTCCATGAAACTTATTAAGACGATAACCTGTTTAAGCATGAAAAGTGGTTATCATGCATTGAAAAGCAACGGTTTGTCCATAACCTGCATGGCAACCTAATCCCCATTACGCTGTAAAAGAACCCAGCCTTCTAGCAACTTATATTTAGTCTAATTAGTTTACTAATCTACCCTTTATTGATTTTAGTACTTCTAATCCTGAATATGCACCGAAAGCATTTTGCATGGGACCAAAGCATCAATCAACCACTACACTGCTTCTATTGTTACAAGGGCCCCTTTGTTACACCAAAACCAGGTCCACCTCCTGTGCGGGCCTGTTTTGGTTGGCATTGTTTCTAGCTTTTTGGAGGCTGACCAGGTATCTGGTATGATTGATCCAAAACTGGCATTGTTGTTCTGAGGCTCCCGCATCGTGGTAAACAAATTTGCATAATACTCTGAAGGATGATGGAAGAAAGTTATTGCAGATTTTATTTTACTGGCACATGAGGTCAAAAATCATTTAGATTGTTGGTTACTTTATTTGATGGTGATTTCAAGTTTAAACATATATTTTGACATGATCCATAGCTACATAATATTTTGGTTGGGATTATTCAGACACAAGCTATCAGCAGAGTGGATACGACACCTGCTCTCCACGGGATTATTGGTTAATTGAAATAGGGATTCAAATGATTAGATAGCTTAGATTTTATTAGATTGTTTCCAGCATCCTTCTGTTACATTGACAGCTGTTGTTCCCTAAGCCAGGGGTTTTGCATGGAAATGACTTTCATTCAAGATGTTAACAAATGGACATTAGGTTAATTTGCAGGACATTTTTTGCGTACCAGAAGTATGAGGACGTTGTAAATAGGATGATATGTATTACCAGTAATTACTTCTAAACAACATCAGTCAAACTGGAGTTGTGTATTAACACTCAAGCCTACATAGTTTAACCTTGCCCAGTGTGCTGTGTATGTGTTATATTTCACTTAATGAAAGCACATAGAAGCCCCATATGGTATACTGATTCTAAAACCCCTCTAGTTATCAGCATACCATTGGCCCCATGTTTGATGCTTCAATAATAGGACTTTCTCTGCCACTGTGAGGAAAGTCAAGTGTTAGTGTACCACCAGTGTATAGTGAAGTGTGACCTTGTCTGACTCAAGCTCTATGTAGACTGTTATATGGCTCAAAAGCTCTGACTGATTGTACATATGTGGTGTTTTTTTAATCCGTTTGTAATGTAACATATGTGCCTGTCTGTCTCGAATGTGTTTTGTGTGTGTGTTGTCTGGCTTTCTCCAATCTTCAGAGTGGTTTCACACCCCTGCACATTGCGGCTCACTATGGCAACATTAATGTGGCCACGCTCCTGCTGAACAGAGGGGCTGCTGTGGACTTCATGGCTAGGGTGAGTTTATTCTGCCCTCTGCTGTTGGAGAGGGGTATTACAAAACACTCAAGGTAAACAAAGAGGAACGTGTATAAAGTGTGGTGTAATTCTACACCCCCCTCCCCCCCTTGACTTTGCACATTGTGGTGATATAATAATAAGCAAAGTAGGAAAAATTTTTATTTACTATAATATTTACATTCTAATGCAAAAGTGGTTTCCATTAAAAATTAGTTTGTTTCCACACAAGACATTAGTCAACTGTGGTCTGTAATTATATCAGCTAGTGTCTGAAGGAGTGTTGGTGTTGGTGCAACATTTTGACACTGATTACGGGTTGCATCCAAATAGTCATGCTATAGCAGTGGAGACACATAGGTTTAACATATACTAAAATACTAAATACTGATACTAAGATACTATGTACTCTTTATAAGGAGAGTGTAGGGTTTTAGTTAGAGCTAACCAATTATAAATAACAGCGTTACTTAAATTAAATGATGGTCAAATAAACATAACATTTCTTCTTTTGTGTTTAGAATGACATCACACCGCTTCATGTGGCATCAAAAAGGGGCAACAGCAACATGGTCAAGCTGTTGCTGGACAGAGGGTCCAAAATCGATGCAAAGACCAAGGTAAGACAGTGGAACCAATTATCTTTCTTTCCTCTACTCCAAGAAGTTTCAAACATTGTAGAAAGGGCATGGATGATAATTTTTTGTCTCCTTTTATTTATATACACACTTGCTGTCTTTCCTCTTTTGTCAGGATGGGCTGACACCTCTTCACTGTGGGGCGAGGAGCGGCCACGAGCAGGTGGTAGAAATACTACTAGACCGTGGAGCTCCGATCCTGTCCAAGACCAAGGTAGCTACTGGGAGGATCTATTCAAAAGTCACTTTTTATGTCAGAATAGGAAAGGAAAGGTCTCAAATACAAATAATAGAATAAAATAGATCACACTTCACTTCAGGCTGGGTACACATTGTTAATAACTTGTTATACAAATGTTCATAAATATACTAGCTTTCCTAACCACATGGACAGCAGGCCTGTTGTTGATGCTGTAGTGTTGTCGCATTGTCTCCATAACATCTGTGCGACCTCTCCAGAACATCCTGTCTGTCTCCACTGCGTAGCCCCCACAGTTTGACCACGCAGGACGACCAGTGTAACTAAATAGACATTGTTGTAATGACCTCGTTATAACAATGCTTCTGTAACCTTCTCAACAACTTCCTTCACAGTCTTTCTGTGCAGCGCATGGCCATGCCCTAACTTACTGTGTCTGTCTGTCCATCTGTCTATGTGTCCGTCTGCGTTGGTGTTTGTCTCTTTCTTTCTCTCTCTCTCTCTCTCTTTCCCTGTCTCTCCCCCCACAATAGAACGGCCTGTCACCACTCCACATGGCCACTCAGGGGGACCACATCAACTGTGTCCAGCTCCTGCTCCAGCATGACGTGCCAGTGGACGACGTCACCAACGACTACCTGACGGCGCTGCACGTTGCTGCCCACTGTGGTCACTACAAGGTGGCCAAACTCATCGTGGACAAAAAGGCCAACCCCAACGCCAAGGCTCTGGTAGGGATGAAGGGGTGGGAGGGATGGGGGGCTGAAAGCGAAGCAAGCCATGGTCTTGTTGCACAAAGCATCCATTTAATATAACATAAAATATAGAGGTGCATCTCAAAAAATGGTAATATCAATGAAACGTTAATTTAATTAAGTTATGTAATTTAAAAAAGTGAAACTTTCATATAATCTAGATTAATTACACTTAAAGTGATTTGAATCCATAATAAACATAGAACATTAACATAAAGGTTATAAAATAGCGTACAGTCTAAATTGATATTTTAAATCATAGAGTATGAGAATAACCAAATGTTGAACATGATCAGAAGGATAAAAGTTGAACGTTGATAATAGACTATTAGTGATATTGTTAGTGGCAAGTCGCTAAAAGACATTTGTCAGTATTAAGTGTTTTTAATGTTTAGCAATTGTCTGTATAAAATGTCTACAAAATGTCTTGCTTGTGAAAAAGAAGGGTCCTTTCATAAAGAACAATGAAATAATTAATATGAAAATACTATTTTACCACTGCATTGTGTGGTATTTGTTTACAGAAGCCATTGTATTAAATCTGTGGTGCACAATGAGCCAGCCACAAAGAACTTTATGAAATTCTTCCAAGAAAAACTGAATTTGAGAAGGTGAACTGAGAGGTATGTGTTTTTCTCCCCCTTGTGGTTTGCAACTGACATTTTCTGTAGCACTTCTGTTCACAGATCATTTGGCCTCCTCTTGTCAGCCTTCTTATAGGAGCCACACAGTCACACATGTTTAGTGACTGTGGAGAGCTTATCCCTCATTGAATCAGTCGGTGTCAAGTCACTGGAGTATGGACTTCACACTGAAAGTTTTGTCCTGTCTTTCTGTGTGCAGAATGGTTTCACTCCGCTTCACATTGCTTGCAAGAAGAACAGGGTGAAGGTGATGGAGCTGTTGCTTAAACATGGAGCGTCTATCCAGGCAGTCACTGAGGTACCACACCACTGGACTGCATTTTCATTTCTCTGCTTGATCTCCCTTGAAGCACTTATCACTAGAAATGGTTTCATTCAACTATACTGACTTCTTTTTCTGTTTTGAGCAGTTACCATTTTATACATTGTGAATTGCCTTATAATAGTTATTGTCCTTCTGTTTATATTTAATTTCACTTCTACATTAATTTAGAAGGTGAATTGACAACTTTGCTTAGGTTTGATTTGTATTGTAGTGTTGATGGTAATGACCCTATCTGTTTCTCGACAGTCCGGCCTGACACCCATCCACGTGGCAGCCTTCATGGGCCATGAGAACATTGTCCATGCACTGACAAACCACGGAGCATCACCCAACACAACCAACGTAGTGAGTGGATACTTTGTTATCACAATGTTACACAATATATGTTTTTTGTATGTAGGTTCTGTTCAGAGTTCAAATCAAACATTATTGCAAATGAAAAACTTCCACCGACCGTTTGTGGATGTGTCTCTTAGCGAGGTGAGACGGCCCTCCATATGGCAGCCAGGGCAGGCCAGGCAGACGTAGTCCGATACCTGCTCAAGAACGGGGCCAAGGTGGAGACCAAGTCCAAGGTTAGAACGCTGAAATTCATCATCAATCACTGAGCCAGGGAAACAGACAAACAAACCGTGATAAAATGCTGGGCCTAAAGTCACGTTCTCCTTCTCCACAGGACGACCAGACAGCGTTGCACATCTCCAGTCGGCTGGGCAAAGTCGACATTGTCCAACAGTTGCTGCAGTGCGGCGCCTCTGCCAATGCTGCCACCACCTCAGGCTACACCCCCCTTCACCTGGCTGCCCGCGAAGGACACCAAGATGTCGCTGCCATGCTGCTGGAGAACGGAGCTTCACTCTCGTCCTCGACTAAGGTTAGTGGGGGATCCTATTTCCTAAATGATCCTAAAGACGTTCAGATGTGTAAAACCAAAATTCACATTTGAATTGTTTTAGTGCCATATTTCTCCACTAGTGGGCACCAGCCCTCGGTTACGAAAGCCTCTATGGTGTTGTCTTATCATGTTTATTAGTCAGAGATTAATGCTGCTTAAAATATTATAAGCATTTATAGTATCCCGTTATTAGACCAATGTCCTGCCTATACACAGCTCACAAATGTGAACCAGTGACACATTGTGGAGTCACATCATTCCTACGACGTTCACACATATAGGTCAGTGCTAGCCTACTAATTTAGTTTTTTTTATCCCATGCACTCAGCCATTGCTGGATAATGTCAAGTACAAATGAAGGACAAAATGTGATGTAGTGTACAATTTATGGAACTGGTTCGTGCATGAGTGGTATATGTTGCTTGGAGCTGTCTTCCAAGGTGACCTCTGTTAGTGGAACAGATTAATGAAGGGTAAACCCCATGGTGCAAATGCTCTCTCTCTCTCTCTCTCTCTCTCTCTCTCTCTCTCTCTCTCTCTCTCTCTCTCTCTCTTCATTCTTCACAAACGCACACACAGACACACACACACACACACACACATACACTCACACAGCATCTTTTGGAACATCACTTGAGTCAACGGTTGAAATTATGTCACAATTATCTGAGAATTTAAGCCAGAATTTTAATCACTTGTAAACAATAAGATGCCTACATTTTAAGACCTTTAAAAGTGCACCTTTTTCATTCAGCAACCTATCTTTACCGTATGAACGCTGACTTAGACCAATCTCACAAAGGTGGTCATGTGTTTCAGAGCGTTGAATGAAAATCTGTGGGAGTCCCACATTCATCTGGAAAATATGACCTAATGTCTTTAAATAACTTCACATACTCACAGGAAGGAAGCCAAGATTAACATGATCACACTATACAGTAGCCATTTATAGATCTGGAATATGTGAGGAAACAATGGCCTTTGGATTAGTCACTAAGGGTATTACCTACCTTAAAACAATCTTAAGGGCATGTCTTGCTATAACTGTAACGGTAATCATCAATTTCATGAGAATTAGTTTTTGATAACATGTTATCTATTTTGATTATGTACATTATGGGCTTTGTATGGGTTGATAGGAAGCATAATTTTTCAGTTTAAGTTTTTTATAGTTAGTTCATATTTCAGCTACAAACACATAATGTGAACAAATATTTGATTTCTTAAGTTGCTTAAGATGCATACTGTCATTCAGAGGGGTTATTTTCAACTATGTGGGAAACTATGTTGTTATAAACAAATGCTTGACCCCAGGCCAGAAAGGGCTGAACTTAATACAAGTATTTGCTTCCTGTTTTAATACCCTTCTCTCCATCATCTCCATCCCTCCACTGTCTTTGATTTTAATTGTGCATTTTATTTTGTCTTCAGCAGAAGGGCTTCAGTCCCCTGCATGTGGCAGCAAAGTACGGCAAGATGGAGGTGGCCAGTCTCCTCCTGCAGAAGAGGGCTGAACCTGATGCTGCTGGAAAGGTGAGGTGTTTTAAATAAACATAAGAGGGACCTGATGTACAACACATTAAAAGGGGTCCATTTGATTCTTGACCAACACTCAATAATTTCTATTCTGTCTGAGGAGGGAAAGGCCTGGCACAGAAAAGCTCTTTTCATATTAGGCAGGAGATTACACCCCCAAGTAGAGCGCAGACAAAGGAAGGAAAAAGGAGATTAAAGTCAAATTTCAGATCAGAGCCATAGTTTTTAAATAATCCTTCAAAATTCCTGTGATCATTAAGGAGATGAGGCTTAAGGCGAAGTAGCAAGTAGCATTGATGGCAGCTCTAGAAGATAATAAAATAATAAAACATCAAGGTGAAAGCTTCTGTTGTGTTTTCCTGATGTTTCGTACAAATGATTTTTACGGATTTGAGATTTAAACGTCTGGTGAGATCCAGCGAAGAAATCAAAATGTATTCAGATAGTGTGACCGCTTATCATTCTTAAACTCCCTCCGTCGTCGCTCCCTTATCCAACCTGTTTCAAAGAGTAAACAGAACCTTTTCGGAGTTGTAATTTCCAAGCTGCAGCTGGAAGCAGGTTTAGGAATGAGCCCAGTGGTTTGATTGTAAGTAATAGTGAGTCTAAATACAAAGTAGAATCGGGCTTTTATTGCAGTTTTATTACACTAATTTGAAGAAGAAAGGCACATAACTTTATCACTGCAACTCATGAGATTATTGGGATGTACTTTGAACACGTTTTCTGAGTATATTCAGGTATTTGTTAAATGCGTGGGACATTCCTGTGGCTCAGTGAGCTTCCCAGTGACTCAGTCCTGGTTGCAGAGTCCAGGACGGGATCTTATAACCAGAACAATAACAACAACATGCTGGTGCTGCTGCTACTGCTGCTGCTAACACTCTGACACTACCTATGTCTCCCTTAACTGCAGTGTTTCAGTGTTTCTTTGGGGGTTGGATTAGGCTACTTAGGCAAACTCAACAAATGGCCGTCTCTTTGGAGATACATTCATATGCAATTATCAGTTTTGATAATATAATCCTCCCCTGCCATCTTCTGCCAGATGTCAGCACGAAATTGACGCTCTAAGCCGTTTCCTGTACTAACTTTCTTTGACGTCCATCTTCCTTCATGACTTAACATTCTCTTGGTTTGGTTATTTCATTTTACTAATGGGCTTGTTTGTGCTTGTGTGGGTTCACTGATCTTCTAACATGGTGGTGTTGCATGCGTGTGTGTGTGTGTGTGTGTGTGTGTGTGTGTGTGTGTGTGTGGCGTGTGCGTGTGCGTGTGTGTGTGTGTCTATTTGGATGTGTGTGGCTGTCGGTGTTATAGAGCGGGCTAACTCCACTGCATGTAGCTGCTCACTACGATAATCAGAGAGTGGCACTGTTGCTGCTGGATCAGGGAGCTTCTCCACACGCTGCCGCCAAGGTACACACACACACACACACACACACACACACACACACACACACTTCAATATGGCATATGGCATCAGTGCCATCTTATTCATTTACAATTTCTGAATGTTCATCTGTTCAATATAATAATGGTCACCCATTTTCTCCATCTTGTCTTTGATCTTGTGAGTGAATGTGCAGCTTCTTCTTTGAGCTCTGTTTAGTGTTTGAAATCACTTATCCCTTCTCCCCCCCCACCCCCAACACCCGGGCCGTCACGGACCCCTCACTACTGATACCCAATATTCATGAACACATGAACACATCCTGAACAACCTAACACAACTCACCTTTATAGGGATTCATCCCTACACTGACTGTAGAGCACACATCACAACAACCATCCCTTTAATCCTACAATATTCTTCTACTTCTTTTACAACAGTTAAAGGGTATTTCTTAAACATTTTCATCCGTGTTTTCGGTTGGTCAGTTAATAGTCAACAACTGCTCATTTCTTCTACTTTTCTATTTCCCCCACGACGACCCCCCCACGTTCCTACTATTTTGCGACCGTGCCTACCAAACCGTTCGGCGAGGGTCGGTCAGCTACATTTATTAGACAGCCAGAATGTAGCTCACATCAGCATATTGGGCTTGGTGGTTTACAGGATTCTAGTGTAGATATGTACACTAGACATTCTGTATGTAAATAGCACATGTGAATGAACTGGTTGTTTGTAAATTAATCCAGAATCTGACAATACTTCAAATCCCCCGCTTTTGTGAAGTCCGGAGCTGTACATTTTGTGTGTTCTCAATGAAAAAGCAAAAAAAATAAATAAATAAAAATAGCATAATAAATGACACACACAAACCCACATGGTCAGTGACATATGGTAAAGCTATGGTGGTCATTCTGCTGCTAGGCTGTAGTAGTCTGTCAAAACACCATAACAACTATGAGCAAAATGGCAGAACTGGCATGCTAGATTTGGCAGGAAGTGCCTGTTTTTGGCTGGAGTGTTTTTCTTGCTCACTACCTTATCATTGTGTCACTGGCTCCATCTCCTGTTAGCTCTGCCTCCCTTAATCCGTATCGGTCTGTATTTATTCCTTTAGTTTTACCGCCTCCCTCCCACACTCATTTCTCCCTGCCTTTCTTAGTCTCAGTTTCTCCCTCTATAAATAGTTTTCCCTTATGCTGGGTGCTACAGTTGGAGTGTTTGGTCTAATTTAAGTTATTTTCAAAATGTCTCAATCTGTGCGTATTAAATACTTATCATAAGTTTTTCCAAACACAATTGTGGGCAGAGAATTATCACAGAGTTGTGGCATAATAAAAGGTGCATTTGCATCTCTCTAGAACTAACGTGTGTGACTTTAATAGAGATTTCAGTATTGAAGATCATTTTCCCACCACCAGACAGTGACAGCGGCGACACAGAAACCATAAAAATATACTTTATGTCACTCTTTCCTTTTACCCCTCTGTGGACCTCAAGGCTGCCCAGAAAGTGTTATAAAGCCCACCTACAGCTCACATCACCACTCTTTGTTTTCTTAACAGAGACATGTATTTAAATGTCGTCTTTAGTTTAGTGCCATTTCGCTGGTCCTCTCCATGGTGACCAAAGCGAGGAATGTCAGAATGGCGACTGTTCCCCTGCTTATATAATGTTGTATGTGTTCAGCTGGCTGAGGGCCATTTTATCTGAGATCTCTTATGTTCATTCACTCCCATCACTGCAAAATGTCAAATCATCATTGGTGGGTTAACTGATGTTTCCTTGTTTGTACTTCAAACAGTGTTCTTTGGACGGCAGACTAAATGTTTTGGGTACTACAGCCTTCATCAGTTCACAGCTGAGACCATTCTATTAAATCCAGTTAGCAGACTGTAGATTTGGTGTCATGGCTAATGTTAAATGTGGTCAAATGCTGCATGATTCAGGATTAATGTTGTGTATTGTTATTATTATCAGACTTTTAGCATTGAATGAAAATGATAGCCTGGTCTAACGGTAGTGGCCAACCTACAACCTTGCTTGTACCTAAGTCTATAATCTAAACAAATTCCATTTTGATGCTGATTGAAAATACAATACATTAAGACACCTAATGAAAACTTTGCCTGTTTAATGCAAAACTGAGTACAACCAGCCTTTTGTCAATGAAATAGATGCAATTATCAA